>JAUTBT010010870.1:0-24187 GCA_032361225.1 Lepetodrilus schrolli
CTCTCTCTCTCTCTCTCTCTCTCTCTCTCTCTCTCTCTCTCTCTCTCTCTCTCTCTCTCTCTCTCTCTCTCCGTATCCGCACCTCACCTCGCCGTTTACCCAATACCATCAATATTAATATTTCGAAAATGATTAATTGACAGAATTGGAACCATTCCTTTAGATGAATAATTCACTGACGCTATTTTCGTTTCGCAATTATCATGCAAATAATATACAAGACGCCGTGTAGTGTATACATAGCATACACCCCATCACTAATGTATCCGACACAATGGCTCGCATTACAATGTTCCGCTGTTTGCCTTTCTTGCGTATGGACGATGAAGCACATCAGACCAAGGCAGGTGCTCTCTCCACTCACTTCCGGTTCCATCTCCCTCGTGGAGTGGTGTCCGCTTATTGACGTAGATTCCTTTTTAATATTTCAATACGTTTTTCACTCAAGTTATTTCATGAGTTTAAACCATACAGGCCACAGCTGCCATAATGGCGGGCTCATTCAGAGTTATTTTCAAAGTCCACCGTTGCGTAACAATAATGAACAGGTGAACCATGAAGATGGCACGTGGTAGCGGCGTCTCAGGTCTGAAAATACCAGTTCAATGAAACCTCGTCTCGGGCATGGACACTTCATTTCTACTCATGAATAATGGCCAGGATTCATAACCCTAGAACTTCTGATTGTAATCTGTGAGTATTGACTATAAACAGCAATTAATGCAGTTGTTAATTTACTTGTGTTGTGATATATATAAACTTGTTGAGGCTAGCGGTATTATTAGTGCCAATGAAGCGACAAATACTGTAAATCACTTATTTAATGCGTCATTAATTTCATGCGACATCTAGATTTTAGTCATAAATGCGCACTAATTAAACGCAACCATACGCCGGTCGCAGTATTCGCATTAATATCATGTCCGCATTAATTTCGTGATTTACAGTACTCATGTTCCATTGGTTATACTGTAGCAGATGTTGCATGGATAACATTGTAAATAGAATATTTAATATAAATTTACAATGATGATTATAATGACGATAGCGACGACAACGGTGGTGGTTCTGATAAAAGACGACAACGACAGTGACGAAATTAATTACGGTACGTAAACACGGGAATATAAACATGCATGCTTAGATGCGACGTCGGCAGTGAATGTTTAGATATTCTGTTTCATGGAGCATCACCTGGCTAAGGTGAATCCCTCGTGTCTTTTATGAGTTGACAAGTGCTTGTGGATACCCCATTCATTGCTTCCATGCCTGCATAGCGCATTACTAGAACCACACCATGTCTGCCTCGCATGTTACAAGAACTCATCAGTGCAAAAGAACGACATTTTTATGCATATACCCGTCACGCATATGGATCCGTCCCTTTTGATTTTTGTCTGTTGCAGTTTAATGGAGTTCACGGCTACAATCAAAGACTCCACAATGACTAGTTGTGCTCTTTTGTCAATGGAAATCTTCAGTCAAGCGGAAGTTCAAATTATCATCCTGTCATAGTGTTTTCCTTTGTCATAGGCAGCCTCGGGGGAAACTGATGATGATTCGTTTCAATATGTCTTTTAGAAATCCATATTGGAAAACTAAGTTTCGGCTGACGTTGGTATAGAGACAGGAAAGTGCATTATAAGTCGATTTCATGTTCATAGATTTCATCGAAGTCTGTTGACGACCATTAGAGGGTTGAATTGACTTTTCAGAAACACTCAACCTTCCTTCATAAATGTTAGCTCTGATTAATTTACTTTAGTCGTCATAAAACATTGCTTCTATTATCGTATTCCTTTGAGCTCAGCTCGGTTTTTGCCATGACGCTATTACGGTAGAACACGCAATATGCTATATGTACAGATCGCTATAGCGAGGTGGCATGGACATGGGTATACGTGAATATCGTCCATGTACGTGCATGATGTTCGTAGTAATTGACCATGATTGGTTATTTAATTTTCACATTGGCACTGTTGCCATTGATATGTGTCTGTTCTCTCAGTTCATCAAACTAATACATCTTGATCCAGATCAATTATCCACATGCATGTTGCATTATTAACGTGGCTGACGTGTACCCTATGACACATTATAAGGACCTTGTGATAGAGGCAAATTCAAATTACCTCACCAGACAAAGCCCTTCCTTATTCTCTTTGATTAGTTTGTTGCCGTTGGTTTATAAACACATATATACAAAGACAGCTGCTAGGTATGTAATATGCATATTTGAGTGACAATTCTATAAATTACTGCCTACACTAGGATGTTATAATAGTCTAGTTAGATCGTTAGACTGCCGAGTCAAAGGGCTCTAGTTTGAAACCGCCCCAGACACTCGGCATCAATGTCCTCGGTGGTTACCCTTCATTTGCAATCATGATGGTATCCTCAGTTCGTCACTAAGCGCAATGGGTGTTGCATGTTTTCGCCTTTATCTTATAAGCCGTGAAGAAAATAACCTTTAAGTACTTCTGAACTCTTGAAGGTAACATTTTGAAAGGTATCTTTATACGATGAAAGAGAACGCTAGAAACTAGCAGTGTAAAATGTACATGGTTATGCTTCTATCGTACGTTATGTGACTTCATGATCACGTGCATGCGTTGGCTTAGCAATGGAAGAAGATGGACAGAATACCTTTCTGACTTCTTATTCATGAGCGAGCTGAAATAAGTCTTCACATAATTTTGATAAATAATGAAAACGTTCCATGATCATATTCTGTATTCTGGTCATAATATAAGTATACGGTATATAATTCGATGAGCGTGTCTTTGTGGCATCTCTTCTATTATTCCATATAAAAATAACATTAATTGCACGTAATTGCATATGCTATTTCTTTGTAGGTCGAACATATCTCTATTTGTATTCTTGACCATGTGCCACACATATTGATGAGTTAAAGTAAACACGTTCCTTTCTCCCCGTTACATCAGATTGCTGTCGTTGGTTTATAAACATAAATTGACAGAACCAACTGCAATACGTGTATGTTGTATTTGAGTATAGCAACACGCACAGAATCATTTAGATGAAGTTACTCCGGTCGAGAATGTGTCTCCGTGACTTGTTGAATGGATTCATTTATCAAATAGGTGGTACATGAATAATTATTCAGGCATTCGTTTAGTGGAAACCTTGATCAACAACATGAAATAAGCCTAAGACGTGTCGTCTGTATATTGTGATTTGCCGCGCCTAAACCGTTTCTGAACTGGCAGAGAGAACGTCGCTTATAGTAAGTGACTTCCCTAATAAGTAATTAAGTGACTTCTCTAATAAGTAATTAAGTGACTTCCCTAATAAGTAATTAAGTGACTTCTCTAATAAGTAATTAAGTGACTTTTCTAATAAGTAATTAAGTGACTTCTCTAATACAACAGTCGTGGCCAGTGGTAGCTGAGTCCGGAGCCCCTTCCATAGATCATCGAATCTAATGCTATGTTGTACATAGTCCAATGGCTGGCAGTCCTTAGACGTAACGTCATGCTGCATTCCTTTATTGGCTTTCGTCTACGAAGGTAACATAAACTATCAGTCAATTCCTAAGTAGACCAACATGAACGTGCTCATTACTGGTTTACAAAATATAAATTACCCCGTTTATTACATCTGAACCAGTAGACCTAATAAATAACTATGAACGGTTTAAACTACACAATTATACCCATTGAAGGAGTGAAATGCCTAGTAAATAACAAGCTACACTCTTTGATAGTCTGCATATCTGCACGTACGTTGCGCTTTCCATTTTGTGAGATACGAATTTATATAAGTTTGTACCGGAGAATTTATTTCCACATTACATCATTCCAGTTCAATAACACGCAATTACTGGGTTATTTCTGTCCACGATTCATATCTAGTTCAAAAGGTTCATTAATTAAACTATAATGGCGGGCATGTACCGTACATCCTAAATTGAATCCCTTTTTGACCATACACGCGTTAGTTTGTTCCTTGTGCAGGACGACATCTCAGTAATGGTGGAAATTACATATGAACGTATAGAAATGTAGATAGCCATACATCTACTGGCACTGAACAATTATATCCGTTGTCATGATACCAGCGAAGTGGTGATTACTAAACGTCCTGAAGAAGGTGTGCACATTTAGCACGACACGGCTTGTACCTCTTGCCCATCATCTCATTGACTGACTTGGCATCATTAGTGGGCTTGTACCTCTTGCCCATCATCTCATTGACCGACTTGACATCATTAGTGGGCTTGTACCTCTTGCCCATCATCTCATTGACTGACTTGACATCATTAGTGGGCTTGTACCTCTTGCCCATCATCTCATTGACTGACTTGGCATCATTAGTGGGCTTGTACCTCTTGCCCATCATTTCATCGACTCACTTGGCGAATTGCCCATGGGAACCCATTTATTGGACATTATGGTATTAATTAATTGCTAAAACTTTGCAATATATATCTCTCTCTCTTTCTCTCTCTCTCTTCAATCTGTTTGTCTGCATACCTGTATAGGTATATGTCTGTCTGTCTGTGTCGGTTGGTTTCTTTCTTTGTATATCTATTATGATCAGTGTCTCGAATTATTTTCTAAGTGAATTGACCGAGCCTAAGTCTGTGATAGCGGTCTTTATGAACACAAATATGGCCAAACTCAGAATCGTCAATATTTGGAACCTCATTCAAAGCTATCAGTGTCTACGTACTGGGTAAATACTTAGATCAATTAACTGTATAGCACACATCTCATAGTTGTTATGATCTCAACTGTTATGTTGATAGACTTGCATTAGGACGTTATTGTTTGAAGCACCTGAAACCTTCTACTCCCATCAATGCAAGTCACAAGGGAATGGGGCCAGTGCTTAGACAATGACTTTAAATATTCAATACAATTTCCACTCAAGAAATTTTAACGAGTGTAAATCGAACATACCATTACTACTATCATGGCTGTTCTTCAGAGATGGGTGTTGCGTGACGAAGGTTAAACATTGAGTGCCAGAAGACGGCTGGGAACAGGATCGTAACACACCTGGGAACACCCACCAATCAAAGTCCTCGTCTAGCCTACGGTCGTTTGGTTTGTTCTCATGTTTAATGGATGGCCTCATTGCTGCTGATTGCTCACTTGGAGTTCCTAGGATCAACAATAATTAGAAGAGGGTGTCCATTTTTGGATGGAGTTTTCTGTATATGGCCAAAATGGCACGGTTGTGATGCCAGACATCTATGAAGGACAACTCTTATAGGACTTGTGGGTAAACGTAGGACGCATACGTAATGTTATCCTTAGTAATACTGGTTTATAACTGCGCATGCGTGTATGTTAGTTGGACTAATTACGTATTTATACATATATTGTTATCTGAAGTGCTGCGCAACAATGGTAACGACGACTGTAAATGGCGCCGACATAGCTAACCATCGTAAAGAGTCTTTTTTTAAATATTTTTGTATTGCAATGACTAATTTCATAAACGCATCTTCATCTGATGCATACATCTTATACTTAATATATCTTGTTTAGTCGAGTATTCGCAATAATTGTACACCCTTATCTGTGCGTATTTAGTATTTTTAACGGTGTGTATGTTACTATTTATACAGAATTATATATATATATATATATATATATATGTATGTATGTATGTATGTATGTATGTATGTATGTATGTAACAACCGCTCCAAGTGGAGAGAAGTGAAATTGAGAAATGTGAAATAATATTTACATTAACAAATTAATCAAATCGTTTTGGTTGTTTTATATGCAATTGTACCAACATCCATATAAAAATAGCGTAACATTAATGTCTAAATTATTTTTCATGGTAATGGTTTTAATATTGTTTAACATGTCAATACGCAATTTATTGTACATCTTACACTGAAGTAAATAATGGAAACAATTTTCACAGGCATTGCCGTACTTCTTGTTTCGTACTTAAACGTTCATAATGAGTCTCTTTGTTTGGTGTCATTCCATATTCTGCACGCTGATGACACCAATGCCGCGTGAGCTAATGATTTACAAGTAAATTACATTGTCAGCTAATGATTTACAAGTAAATTACATTGTCAGCATGTCGTAGACTATACTTATATTTAGAGTTAGCATTGGCAGGAAGTGTATCTGTGTGTATAGGCGGGTACTATAGTCCATTGTACAGTATAGTACCTTGTAAAATTGACTCAGCTTTCATTGATATCCTGTCTTTTAGAGTTTCCCAACCCGTTTCTAAATATAGATGTATAGATGTGTCGTACAATACGAGCTGCTTCAAGTTGTAAACGTTCTAATTTATTGCCATCCTCAAGTGTACAGCTGAGCCATAAGCATACAATGTTAACATGATACCATTTTACTCGTTTACATCAATATGGGTTTTACTCTTTGAAACATGCTTCCAACACGGGGAAGATTTATAATTGAAAAATCATTCCAGGAAAGACTATCCTGAAAGATCAATTAACCGATTTTAAAAGTGGCTAAATGGGTTAGGACAATTAGTATGTGTATAAATAATGCACAGAGAGCAATGCAGTATACGGATATGGACAGGTGTGCGTTTACAAGCGTTTGTATTACAGTGTAAATTGTGCTTATCTTGCGTATTGACGATGAAGTACATCAGACCAAAACGTCTCCTCGCTCCACTGGTGACTGCTAGTCTATGTCCCATGTGGACTGGAGCCCGGCTAGTGACGTAGAATCCTATTAATCTTTCAATGCATTTTCCACTCAAGTTATTTCACGAGTTATAACCAACCACGCCACCGATGCGATGCCATTATGGCCGATTACGTTGTTTCCGGCACGGACCTCCAAGGTGCAGGATTGCGTGACCAGACTAAACAGATGGAGCGTGAAGATGGAGCGTGAAGATTGCAAGGGCGATGCAGTGTAACACACCTGGGAATATGGTAGCTAATCACAGCCCTCGTGTCGCTCAAGGTCACTGGGTTTGCAGTCATGCATAATGGATAGGTTAAATATCAGTTGTCGTAGTAGGATGTTCATATATTGCGTGTAAATGTATTGTATCCATATGGTCGGCTGCGCAAGTATGTATCTGGTTGTGTAAGACAGAACCTCGGGGAGACGAGCGCACAGTTTCTGGCCACGACTGGGGCTATCGCCCTTCTGGAATCAACTCGCGACTACCGACATTCAGCTTTACTCTGTGAATTAGGAATAGCAAGATTACTAATTAATGCGATGTCTCTGCAATAACTCTTATTATTACAAATGCTGTCAAACTTCATATAGGAGTAAGTTATCAAGGCCATCGAAATCTGTTATCATATGCTGAGAACTATGCCTATAATAATGGCAGTAGTAGCAGTAGTAGTAGCAGCAGCAGCAGTAGTAGTAGTAGTAGTAGTAGACGTTGTAGTAGTAGTAGAAGTTATAGTAGTAGTGGTAGAAGTTGTAGTAGTAGTAGCAGTAGTAGTAGCAGTACTAGTAGTAGTAGTAGTAGCAGTAGAAGTAGTAGTAGCAGTAGCAGTAGTAGTAGCAGTACTAATAGTAGTAGTAGTAGCAGTAGTAGTAGTAGTAGCAGTAGAAGTTGTAGTAGTAGTAGAAGTAGTAGTAGTAGTAGTAGTAGAAGTTGTAGTCGTAGGAGGAGGAGGAGAAGTAGTAGTAGTAGTAGTAGTAGTAGTAGTAGTAGTAGTAGTAGTAGTAGTAGTAATAGTACATGTACTAGTCTTTGAATTAATATTGTTTAGCAATTTCTAGTCAGCAGCTCTCCATGTATATGCACATATAGTTCTTACAAGCACGTGCTTAGTAGGGCCTAGACTACTAGGATACTATTCCTGGTAATGTGTTCATCGATCCAGTTGAATTATTGAGGCATATGTTTGGATTGCGCGTGATTTTTAGCTGACGTGTTTCACCACACCACATACAGAGATAGACTGCTTTCCTGGCCGCTGTTAATATTGTTTGTTACCATGACAACGTAAGAGCTCTCAACACTTCATATAGATTCAATAATTCATGATTTGCAGCAGTATGTGCGTTGTAATGTTCACTGTCACACACAATCAATGTACGTTTATGTAGTGTTCAATGCAGTGTTCAATGTAGTGTTCATTTAACTACGGTCTAGTATTCCGTCACGCACACTATAGTACAGCATAACGACACACACACGATGTATATTTTCATTGATACATATTTCTGTAATATTGTGCTTGCTTTGGTAAAGTCTGGTGTCAGAATGTATAATATGTCTCGAGTTTCGAATCAAATAGACGGCTAATAAGTACATATTGTATATGGCCGCGTAGATGTTCACCAACTGGTTCTTAAGGGCACTGTGTCATCTCATTAGTATCGGTAGTATCTATACATAGTGTAACTTTATCATCCTTGGTCAATTTGTCGGACAGTAAAACAGTTGTTGCTGATTATATTCGCAACTTGATGCCGCCATTAGTCTGCGAAAGAATACGCCAACAGACAGATGTGTCGGGTTAAAGTTATTAGTCTTACCTAGTTTATTGGATATTTTTTTTGGTCTGCTTATTTTACGCATACTGGTGCAAAGTTGATATATTGTTGCACGCATTTTGAAACATCACATTTAAAATAATTACCTATGAGTTCGATTGTTTCACATGCGCGCTTCAACCCACCCCATTCCCAGAGAGAGAAAGAAAGGTTTTATTTTGGATAATTTCGATCGTAAAGTATGCATTTTATTCACGGGCGGAATGTTGCACTAGTTCTACACCGCTTTATCTCGACTTTATTCGTTTCAGTTAATTTGCAGAAAGTCAAGCATCGCCCTGATAACTAGCAATGTCGTATGTTATTCGTTGACATGTACGAACAAACTACGTGGATTTTCCGCACATTGGCCTAGCTGCACTTTATCCGATCAATGATAAGACTGAGGAGTTTGTCTGGGTCCAGTGTCACAAGACGAATGTAGTTTCGATCACGCGTCGTCGAAAATATTATGCTTCCCCCCCTACACATACTGTTCTCTGTAATATTAGTTGCGAATGTAAAACGACAATGAAGCACACCTTATGTCTGCGAGAGAGAAAATTATATCATTAGCGAGTTTGGTTGTGTTTTACATTCCAAAAACTGTTGGTGTATGCCTACAACACGTCCCTATTATTCTGTGCTTGCATCGCGGGTCAATTAAAGCAAACCTCAATTATTTGTTAACTGCATGTTTATTACTATTGACTAAGTGATAAAACAGTCCACGCTTGGGGGGTTAACTGGCTGCCAACCTTCTGGTATCGTGGGTGGTGTGTTGTGGGTAAAATTGGGTTACTTAATTGACTCTTTCCCATTCAAGTCTGTCTTATTAATAACATGTCCTATTCATTTCTGCGATTCACCAATGCTCCAGTTATCGATTGGAATCCAGATGAACATTTTCACTGTACACAAGCGTCCATATGTAAACGTAAGCATATAGAGCAATATAAAAAGGAGAAAATGATCTCTCCTTATTTTCTATTTCTATGAGAATAGTCCCGAGTGTGTTTTAGAAGTAAGTATCGAAATAGAAAGGTGAACATTCTGATCTGTGTAATCTTACCTCCCCAAAAAATGTAGCACCCAAGAAAACACCTGCCAGTAGTGTTATTACAATGGAAATACCGGTATGTCTGTGTTTAAATGTTAGTCTTTAAATACATGAACACAGTGTGCATGGCTGCTGTTCTAACTTCCTCGTTGTAATCAGCAGTCAATTGACGTGACATCGCATCCCCTTCCCAAGTGTTCAAGAACACCTCAATTGTTTCTATGTTGAATCATGTCCGCCAAATCAGCGAGTTGCAAAGTCAATATATTGCTCTACTGTTTGCTTGTGTATTGTCATCGAATCCCAGTCATTATCATAAGGCGAGTCAAGGATTCGGACCCCCCGCTGTGTTCTAATCTGCCGACTCCGAGTGAAATAGAGTGCAACCGCTCACTAACCGTTCTATTTCTGTGTATTGTCAATTGCCCTATAAATATATCGATGAATGGACGTGTGGGGGTTATTATATAGGCTTCACGGCTGAATAGAAATCCAAATACCAATATACTTAATTACATCTCTAGATAATTATTAATTTAGAGATTTGCGCCCATTGAGACGAGGCACCAGTTTTTCACTGGAATCGGTCTACTAACCAAGGCATTGTCTGCGGGATGAAAGACGGGCGTATTTGCTTAACACATAGTTATAGGATTGGGACGAATATGTGTTTTATTACACCAACCACTGCAGGGGGAAAACAATCTGATATAGCTACATCCGGGTTTCCAACTTTCATAACCAAGAATCGATATATCGATATGTCGTGCGTGCGCATCATTTGTAAAACACAAGAGCTCTGCACGGGTGCCTGTCGCCGGGAAGTAATTTATCAAAAGGAGCGTTGATAATATTCACACACGCCAATTGTATCCATACGACGTTTAACTGCATAGTGTCCGGCATTTCTGCGTCGTACCATAGGGACCTCTTAAGTAGTCAGTGTTACTCCAATACGTTGATGACGTACGCTCTGTAGTGCTGGTAGTTCGAATTGAAGCTTCACAAAGTATACGTTCTTTCTACCAGTCTTACACACTTACGCACAGTTTCAACCTAAAAGACGTTAGTTATTTGTTTAGATTTTTTTTTAAACATGTTTTAGTTGTAGGTTTTCCACAGCTGATCACTCACGTAGTGGTCTTTATCTTTGTTTAGATGTCGGTTATTTAATTATTGGAGAATTAGTGTCTTCTCTAATCGATTTTTCATATTTCAAAGGAAATTGTAATGAAATATTGCCAACTGTCTTATCCAACTGTTCCGTTGGTGAATTACCTCCGAGGCTGTTTTGTCACACTGTTCTGTCGGTGCACAGGGACGTGTAGAGCTGACCCAGTATATCTGACTTCGGTTAAAACCAGTCAACCTAATATTTTACAAACTGTCAAACATAATGCCAAAAACGAAAACAAAAAATATCCGTTTATTGGAAAGGTACAGAAAAGTTATTAAGAACAACCTAATTCTAAATTTCATCATATTATCCATATGCACAATACATTTATAAGAGATTATGTTGACTGGTTGTGGAGAGCGACAGACGTAGTGAATCTGTGATCGGTGGACTGAAATCAACATTTTCTTACAAAATTGTTTCGTTTATGAAATATCATCGGCATTGTCTTACCAAACTGTTCTGTTGATATTGTGTGTCACCGACACTGTCGTGGAATATCACCAATTTTATCTCGACCAAGTGTTCTGTTTGTGTAATAACATTTACATTTCACATGATGCATTGAACCATCGATAGACACGTGAATACATTATAATTTATTACGAAATCAAATGTAGTTTCCTAAGTGACAAGCATAATGAACAGCAATTGAGTGATAGTCATTTTACGGCCGCATCTGTGCCCGTCTAACATTCACAAACACCGCGGATTCTGTTAGGTTCTGTATCCGTCTATTCACTACACACGACCACTGTTGATAATGATAGGTTCTGTATCCGTCTATTCACCACACACAAACACTGTTAGGTTCTGTATCCGTCTATTCACAATACACAAACCCGCTGATCTTGTTAGGTTCTGGAATGAAAAGCAGAGCATTGAGGAACGTTTCAAGGCGATCAATTGCCTATTCGTTTGGTAGTCAATACTCTGATCATCGACTTTCCGTTTCAATAACACTTGTCGAGGTTCCAATGAATTACTTTCGTTTTCAACCACTCATTGCTGATTTTTTTTGTCACTTGTCATGGAATCCGGGTTTGATAAATGTTTCCATCACCTTATATCAAATATGAAATCCAAACCAAGTTCTCGTGGTACATTTCACCAGAATTAAGTGATATTTGATGATTTCAAGTTGTATTACGATTAGTGTTTCCATTTCATTTCATAATGTTGTTACATCTGTAGTGAGAATGTCGTAGAGCATCAAGTTGATCCCCGACCTCGCGTTGATGAAGCCACCTCTGGCCTCTGAAAGCCAGCTACGATTCCCTCTACAAATTAAGCTCGGCTCCTTTTGTATGTAGACACTGATCGGATGCAAACGTCCGGATTAATGCTATCACTTTCAGAGTTCATCAATAATTCAAATCATAAATGCAATGTCGAAATCTGAAAACGGGCGGAAAAAAAAAAGGCTTCAAACAGCTCGGACCCCGTTTTTGCTCTTGCAAATCCATCTTCGCCAATTTAGATTTTAAAGCGAACTAGCCACCTTTATCGAGTTTGAAAAAACATAAAAGCCCGCGAAGATGTGCAGTGAGTGCTCCTCTTACCCTAATGTAATTGTTCGCACGAGTATTGGTTTTAAAGTGTAAATTGCCAATGTATAAGTAATGACGCCAATATTGAAGCCCACGGTGAGGGAAGTGACCGAGAAGCCTCGCGGATATAGACGCGTGCAGTATTCAATGGACTTGAAAAGAATTTGTAAGGTTTTATTTTCCTATATTTTAGTGGAGAGTGGATCGGCAAACTTGAAAGAGGATAAAGAATGTAACGTAATCGGTTTGCAATAAAGGAGTGTTAGTTATTTTTGTTGAACCCATTTACAAAATCAAATATCATTCATATGAATGTGCAGGTCGAGTTAGATCAAATCAAAATGAATATTAACTTCTTCTTTTGGTGGGATATGCATCACACTATTAATACCATTTCGAAGTACTGATTTAATATTTATCAAATTGCTATTATGTTCAAATCTATTTACGGAAAACTGAGCCCAATACAAACTTGAAACTGGTCACATTAATTGCCATCGTAGTCGGCGCATACGTGTACATTGGACATCATATACATTTAAACGGAAACTAGTCCAGTGTAGCAGGAGCACGTGCTATTGAAGACCACACTTGAGATCGTCAATCAAGAACACCTGGTATTGGGACTAACAAGGATAAACGTGCATCCCGTGTAAACAGCCGCTAGAGAGTCACAACTATGTCGACGTGCCGAACGCTGCTACGATGTATCATGTGTAATGTACATTCCGAACAATCTATCGGGTGGGATTTATAAATATGTAGTAGCTTTGTGTTTTGGGAACGGTAATGAAGCCCCATAATGCAACAGTCAATATGGAATACTGCGTGACTTTCTCTTAACTATCTCAGCGAAACATAAAAACACAGAGAACATCTCACTCGTAAGTGAATAAATAACTTTTCCCCGCAAACTGCTGTCTAGCGTCTCACTGAACCACTGCTCCGCATTCTACAAATTCCAAATATAATTCGGTACGGCGTTTAGCTACTTACACTTGGGTAAGGGGAATAACTTCTATCAAGTCGGCACAAGACCAACCGCTAGCAACACAGTCCCTATGTTGCTGTCATGACAGGTGCTATTGGTATGGCATTTAGCGTCATTGTTCACCTCATTTCATTCAGTAACATGTCTAACAAAACCTAACAAATGACTACAAGTCATATTCTTAATTGTCGGTACATGGGACAACCTTTTACAATTGGGTTAAAGAGCAACTTCTAGCCATTAAGCATGAGTATTATATGTTGACAGCCATCTTCTGGTTGTTCGGGGATAGATATTACTAACATTTTGCGTTTACTTGTAGCTTCTGACGTTTTGGTAAATAGTGTACCTTACGTACTGTATGTATTGTTTCCACGGAAATTCAATAGATTTAATGTTGAATAAACTGTCTATCATATTTATGCTTCTACATTGTTACACTTAATAATCATCCACCAAAATGCATCTAAAGTCACTAATTAAAATCCTCTATTGTATGATTTTAGATGAGTGAATATAGATGCTTTCTGGTGGATGTTTATTTAGTATAACCGTATACAAGCATCCCCTAATTAATCCAACAACCAATTCCACCTTTAGGTCTTAGAATCGGATTTATTATCTGGCGCTAGTGTCGTCTAAATGTAGAAATCTCGAATCCAGACCGGGAAATTGGAACAACTTGTAAACAGGGTATCATTGGGTTGTTTTTAAACCCGCAATGTCACCGTGACATCTCCTGAAACCACTTGCTACAGCTTCCAGAATCGATAGCTACTAGATTAATGTAAATACATGTTACGTAGCGATTGTCGCACTCCTTTGATTCCGTGACGGTTAATAACTGGCAAATATACATATCTATTGGATATTGATATTCGTAGCTGAAGGGTAAGCAATGATCAATGTGTATGCATTCACCACAGAAGTGAATACGTGACAATTGAGTACATTAATTAATTAATCCTAATATGATGTTGTTTTTATTCATGAAACAATGTATGACCAATACCATTGGTATATTGACAGTGATGTATATTGACAGTCACCTGAGGGCAGTGATGTGTAGATAGAACATGGCATACCATGACTACACTAATCACCACAGTCACAGAAGGTGAAGCTGTTAACCAATTGCATGGCAATTCTGCTGATTGGAATATAGAAGTACGGTATTTGGATTTACTTGTTCATAGTAATCTCTGGGACTGTTACTACATGCTTTGCATGTTCTATGACATATAATTTAATTTGGCCATGCAAACGTGTGAATGGACCACCGTCTAAATAGCAAATGCATGGTATACCGTGCACATGTTTATTGGAATGAAGAAGTACGGTATCTGGTATTACTTGCTACTATGTGTACGTTATATTAGTGTCATTATGGTTGCATTACCGATTGTGATTTAAAAAAAATATATTTGTGAATACAGTAGAGCAGTTCGTATTTAGAAAATAATAATAATGTCTACAGCGAATATATAAGTGAATCTATGCGGCATTAACTCCCAATGCATTCCAACTGCATACCGCTATTCGTTCTTGGAAATGTTGGAAAAGGTTCTTGGACTCGTGTTATAGTAAGACGTGACATCGCATCTTAGAACAGACGTGCCGTTGTGCATTTCCAGAGTAACAAGAAATGCAAATGAATATTAATGATTGGTTTGATTTTCACTTGTGATCTTCCTCGGTATGTATACATTTAGTCCAGTCTGTGCTGATAAAGGCTGGCATTAGTTTTCGTGATCAGAGTATTAGATGTTGATATGGATGACGAGTTGTGTGGGAGATGCTGAGATTTGACTGGACTTGTTAGGAGACCCGCGGCTCCCAGATTGTCTGTCTGTGTGCACGAGCCTAGAAATGATTTGGATGAGGCGCTGACAAAGTTATGATTCTTTCAGGTCCGCATTGCCAGGAATAATCACAAATCACAGCATCCAGACGATGGGGCACTTGCATTAGCCTGCCATGTTACCGCCATATTAAAGGAATTTACCGTATTCCCAACGGTCTCTGGCTATCCGGATTTTGGCCAATGGAATTTGCCGCTTCTGCGAGGGTTCCTGTAATTTGCTTTTCATGTGCTACTGAGGGAACAACTAGCTCAACCTGATTGATATTCTAGTGACGACCTGGCCAGGCGCTCACGCAGCGACAAATTACTAGTAATAATACCAAGTTAATCTAGAAAGCGGATAGATAGTATTTTTTTCTGTCATTCTTCACCTAGTGCTGGCTTATAATTGGCTCGATCTCTCTAGAGGATATCTTACTTGAACTACTCCCTCCCACGTTATCACTCTTGTTCTTCATTAAAAGGGAGATAAGCGAAACAGGCAATCAGTGACTCATCTCGAAGTTATTGGTCATTTTTATCAGTCATTGCGAATTGCGTCAGGTTTACTTATATTGTAGACTTCCAGAATGACTTTGGAAATGTTAAATTATATGGCTAACGTTTTACTCCGATTGTCTTGGAATCGGAAAATGCCGCGCGTTTAACTGTTGTACTTTCACTGGAATTTGAGTTAGTGAAACAATCAATCAAAGATTAAATAATTACATGAACGCGTTGCAATATTATAATCTTCTGGTTGTTCTATCTTCTCTGCCGCTATATTACTCTAAGTACTACACCCACCCTTTATTAATCTAATATATCTCACCCATAATTCTGCCCATATCTCGCTACCCCATCGTTCCGTATCTATCGGTCTCTGCCCTATCGCTGTCTATAAATGTCCCTACCCTATCTTTCTCCATACATCACTCTCCCTATCATCCGCAGTAAGTACCTCCCTGGTCGTCGATATCGCCCAGTCCCATCGTTCTCTGTACCTCTCTGTTGTATAATTCTCCAATCTTATACACGTGTTATAAACAGATGAAGTCGCCTATGTAGGATTTCTTTTTTCTTTTAGAGATTTTTTTTTGTAGTTGGCTGAGATTAAACGCGCTTAGAATACCTTTATAAATACTTCCAAAGAATAAAGCTTTGCAAACAAATTACGGCTTGAAAAGTTGTGTCACTGATGAAAGAGAATCTCAGTGTAGGTTTTGCGGATTGACTAGATTGCAATCATTCGACTCCATTTGTAGAAGTAATCTGAAAACTAAGAATCCTTTATCACGTCCCTTGAAGACAGGACAGATTGACATTCTAACATTTCTTACGCTCTTCACGACCTTTCGAGTATTTATGCAACGATACGAAATCATTTTTGTTTTATATGAGACACCTAGTATCTATGTGTCTTGTATGAAGAGTAACTCTGGAAGTGCATTCTGATGATAAAGTCGAGTACAGATTAAAGTCGGTGTTGTTTGTATTCACGCAGCGTTGCCCGTTCGTACGCAGCAGACACTTCGTCTACATGATTGTTATGAAGATAGCGTAAGTATCGATTAGTATAGCCTAACTGTTAACTCGGCCTATCGATTGGAAATGCCATGTACTGTGATGGTTACCGCATACCCTGCTGTGGCAAGCAAGGGGGGTATGACGCGCACCCGACCACGTACACGTGTACAGTTTACGATGACAACGTGTTTTAACTTTTAATATTGCAACCTCTATTCAAGAGTCAAATAGTTCTCTATTAAAGATTTTCCGGTAGGTTATTGTGGGAATAATAACGATCTCCGGGGAGGAATGTATGTTAACTCTATCCTGATTACAAATGCTTGAATTACACGAATAGCATATAAACTACAATGTCAATTTATTGATCCAACCTCATTCATCAAAGCGATGCGTTGCAATGGTTATTGCGGTTAGTCTGATTGTATACTAGTACAAGTACAATGCATACGGGTTGTTAGGATACGGACACAATTATGGTTGCAGTAATGAGTGTACTGTTAGATGGCAGTATTCAGTTTACGTTGTGATGACAGACTTGTATTGTGTCTTATAAGTGGACACTGCCGGATGGTAGGAAGCTGATATAGACGCGTACATAAAAGTGGCAGGATACGGTTTGTTTGAAAATGACAGATTGAGGTGCTATATAGAATCAAGAATGGAATCGTCAAAGGGTTTGGTAGTTGTATAATATGGAATGTTGTCGCAGAAATATTCATAATACGTTACTATTAAGCATAACAACAAATATATATATATATATATATATATATATATTGTAGGCCAAAATAGTTCCTGAAGAATAGTTTGATTTTGTCTTTTGGAAGTCCATAGCAATGTTGAAGATTACTTCAGTAATATTTCTGCTCAGTGTTTGTGGCAAGGTAAAACCTGCAATATTTAAATAACTCTGTCAGCAGCGGGTGGTCCTAACAAAGTAAGGATGGTAAGTATTACTGCAACTTCACAACAAGTTTCTTGTCATTACAATTTATGTATGAGATCGCGGCCAATGCGTTGAATTGTCATCATTGGTCGTGATAATGTCGCAGTTTGTGACGCTCAAATACGGGTAATAACTGGATGATCTCTCAAACAATACATCCATGCCATGGAAAGCATTTCGGAATCTGATCTTCAGTGGAAATAGAACCTGATACTTTCGGACGTGACACGTGAGACCAATATAGGGTAACTCGATTCCTGCCACTCAAATCCATTTGATATTTCGGTTTCCACATTCACTATGTCCGTATTACTGTTCACGAGCAGTACACGGAGTATGTTGCCTTGTGTCCTATGGACGTGGGCAAACAGGTTTACAAAGAATAACGTCTAAGTCTATCTAGCATAATCTCCTACACTGTATTCCACCATAGTCTCAGCATCTGAATACGCTGTCCCGAGTCTCTCCAAGTGTTGTCCTTTGTTTCTCAGCGCTCTGTTAACCTCTCCAAGACTATGCTAATAGAACAAGTACACCTAACGCGGACAGAGTGATACAATTATTAATCCATGGGTATATTTAGCACGTCGTGCTTCTTTTGTTGTCTTGAGGGAATCTCCTACTAGGATTAACGTGTATTTTGATGAACGTGGGTGGAAATTAAGGAAGGGACTTTACGGGATCACGTGACCGATAACTTCCGGAAGGCCCACTGCATGGATGTTTTCGATTCCTTATCGTTTCCAAAAATAACGTTAATAACATGCTCAAACTTAATAAATACATAATATTGAAATTTACGCCGAGCGACATGTGGGTATATGTAGAAGTAACTCAATATCGATTAAAGTAATTTAGTGCTCTGGGCGCCCTTTCAGGAAGCTCTCGTATCCATTAACAGCCCATGGCGCTCTCGTAGTGACCAGCGAGACAGATAGTTACGAGAGCGCCATGATGTCTTAGCAGGTAGGAGATGCCTCTTGAAACGATGGCCCGTTCTATCTACTCGTACAAAGCTGTATGCATTGTGTGTTATGGAAGCCACTTCATAATTAATATCCTTCTTGGGCCTACCTCCTGAATGATCTATTGCCAGTATGCTGAACGTCAGCGACATATTCACTCTTAAGATATTGTTTCTATTTATGGGTGCGTATGTATATACATGACTACACAAAGCACACGTGGTCTGGTTACTTTGGTTTGATTACTGTTTGCGTTTCCTGATTACTGTTTGTCTGTAAGGGTTATGTCCGCAAACAAACAGTCAATATCACTTCGTTGAGTTCGGATCTTCGGCCAAGTCGGCGGCTATAACAGAAAGTGGGCACTGAAGGGTGTAGGGGAAATAATGAATAGCAAATAAATACATTCTACGAGAGCACTATGATGCCACGTTTGTTAAATCTCAATTTTTATTTTATTTCATAACGTTCAACGCACTGTTATAGTGAATGCTGTCTCATAGTGGGTGCTTACTGAATACTGACTAAATTGTGTAAGAACTCCAGTCTTACTCTGGTGGTCAGAAGCAATGCTTCAGCTATAGCCATATATCGGTATGCCGTAAGCCTTTTATAATGTTTCAGTATATATGAAGTTATCAAACTGACATAGAATATCATAATAATTTACAATACATTTTTTTTTTATTATCGTCTCCCTCCACCCATCCCCTAATTTCCGTGATTCAGAAGATTGTTCAGAATGAAATCATAATCGTCAAACGTCTGTGATTCACCGGATGCTATCGTTTTGTTCTTCCGACAAAACCTCAGGCAAGGTTTGTAACCTACCGAAACATTTAAAACGTGTTTCGAAAATTGGTTGCTTCGATTTTTTGTGTATGCTCTCTCTCTCTCCCTCACCTCTAATAGCTTATACAAGTGTCGATTGCTTTAATCAAGCCGCCGATCACGTGACCGAGAGCAGGAATTACAATGTCGACTGGTCTCTTTTCGTGAGATTGCCTGCCTCAGTGTACGACCTAAGTGGGCACCGTACCTAAAGAGGTTGAAAACACCTCATTTCCCGGAATTCAGAGTGGAGCTGTAGGCTTGTTAGATGTCCCAGGTCTTCCAATTGTGATCGTTAGTCTACAGTAGGTTTGTAGGGGTTAGATAGGATCGAGCGCTCACTTAGACTGATTGCAATTTGTCCCTGGAATGAGTTTACCTCATCATGACATCCCTTTAATCCCGCGCCGATCCCGTTGTCGATCGATTCGGGTCACGGTATTAGCACCTACCCCGATATTTATGGCTTCTTTCGGCGCCGTTTGCGGCCGATAGATGATATCACTACATTCAGCAACGATCGGGAAAATCCCATTCGGAATTTATCGGGGGTTTACAGACTATGCCGAGGGGAGCGTCTGTTGAGATAAGGGGAAGATGTAAATTAGTCCAACATTGGGACAGCGCTTATGTCTACTCACCGAGTCCTTAGCGCGGTGGCTGGACAAAGATCTGGCAGCAGGGCTACTACAGTAACGTCACTGGGAAGCGCCGATAGTCAGATGAGCAGATCAGATGACATGTAAGTCCTAAATCGTTGACGGAAACGCGATCGGAATATTATTGGAAAATAATAATTAAAACACTCGTGAATAAATAGGGGTTTGACACGGTACAACCATGGGATGTCAATGTGCGGGCAAGTTCTTGTCCGACTAAACTCCGTGTACGCATGAAGGTATGACGGTAATATTTTAATTACCATCAAATCCATATAACAATTAATACACTTGATTCTGTGCATGATGACCAAATGTTATAACTATTATGATAAGCATATATGGAAACATTACGTTCTTCATGAGTTTTTAGTATCGCCAATAGATGTACGTGCGGTTTATCACATTTGGGCTACTGCGATATTTATCATGCGTAAATACTAATATTAAACAATTTTAGGTAAATGTCACACTTGTTGTTTACTTGCCCGTAGTCCATTTAATGGTGCACTCTTTTCGTCAGTGCTGACGCGTTTTCGTCACAATGTCATTACCGACGGCACAACATCATCTGGCGGCCATTGTTTTTAAGTGTAGATAGGATTATGTCCATGTCGAGCGCATGGCCTCATTGTATTACCAGCGTTGGTGCCAGGCCAAATTAGACTGACCAATCTACAGTTCCTCCTAACCGAGACGTCCTTTTCCCAACACGTTCGGTAGTTAACGTCAATGTCCATGCAATAAAGTGGACATTATAGCTTTCAGGAGCCCAATTGTGTTAAGGTGTGATACTACAAGTGTATATTGCTAGTGATTGTTGGACGATATATCCACTTATACAGAGGCCTCTTTCTAGCTTCAATAAGTGACTCATTTAGCACACACCCCCTCCCTCCCCCCCAACCTCATCCCCCTTCCCCTGAATACCCATCAGCCATCGTCTGATCTGTATTAGACAAGGTGATGTCACGATACGCTAGTGGTGGTGATGTCAACACTATTAACGCGTCATCATCCCATATATGGGAAGGGATATTGTGTGTAAACATGGTCATTAGGGAATATAAAGCTTCAATGTAGCATAGGATTCCTTCATACTTAGAGCGAACGTCTTCTGAGGGAATTACACCCTGATATTAGTTAATTTGACGATGGCGATTAGGGGAAGCTCGGCATGCTTCGGGGACTAGCATGGTACTTTGAGCAAAGGATGCATCCATTGACTGGCATGATTGTACATTTCTTGTTGGTATTCCTCGTTGCACTAATGTTATTATGTCTAAATAGTGGAATTGTATGTTTCAGGTTCCCTAGCGGCGTGATGGGGAACTAAGCACGTGCTCTTGGCACCTTCTACAATGAACAACTCCAGTGTCATGACGGATCCAGGGGGGTCGTCTCTGTACCAGGGGAACGCCTCGCTGGGGGGAAACATCAGCGACGCCGTGACCCCTGGCATGTACGTCACGTGCATATGGAACCTGACCCTCAACGCCACAGTGTGCGCGGACAACAGCACCGACACCGGAAACGAGACCGAGATCCACATCCCTCCCCACCCTCTGTGGCTCACCATCTTCCTGGGGCTGCTGGTTGGAGCCATCAGTATAGTGACTGTGTTTGGAAACATAATCGTGCTACTGTCCTTTGGGATAGAGAGGAGTATACGACAGCCTACCAACTACTTCCTGGCATCTCTAGCCGTGTCCGACCTGCTTATTGGAACGTTTTCCATGCCGCTGTTCACACAGTATCTGCTCCTGGACTATTGGCCGCTGGGGCCGTGGCTGTGCGACTTGTGGCTATCTCTCGACTGGACCGTGTGTCTCACCTCCCAGTACACTGTATTCCTTATTACCATGGATAGGTTCCTCTCCGTAAAGATTCCGGCCAAATATCGGAATTGGCGCACGGAGCGTAAAGTTTTAGTGATGATAGCTGTGACATGGATATTACCGACTCTTGTGTTTTTCACGTCTGTCATAGGATGGCAGTACTTCGTCGAGGAAGGACGGACTGTGAAGCCCACGGCATGTGAGGTTCAGTTCATGAGTGACCCGCTGTTCACGTTCCTGCTTACCATTGGGTACTATTGGATAACGTTGGTTATCATGTGCGTTCTGTATGCAGGAATTTATAAAGTAGCTCTCACTTTGCAACGGAAATCTGACGCTAAACACAAAAAACTTCAGTCCACCATGGAACTGGTCTTCGAGCACACTCTGGCTCGTATGACAGCGTCCAATAGTAGTGACAGTATCCCTCAGTCCGGTAAGTCCGGCAAGAAGCACGGTGTGGTCAACAACAAAGGTGCGGCGGCCGCCGGAGAGGTAACCACCACTAGCTTCGTCAAGAGAGACAACTCTGAGAAGGAGGACGATAGATCTAGCAGTCCAGCGTTTGCATCTGACGACGAGAACAGTTCAAGCCAAGGGAACGCGGGGACGAGCAAGACGCCACTGACGTCCAACAACAAACCGCCAAGGATTCCAGACAAAGGATTCATCAACAATGCCCTCCAGACAGATTCCAGCAAAATCGGCCGCAAAACTCAGCCCCCGGAAAGTCCTTATCTCTCGGACGCACCGGATACCAACCTCCTAGCGCCCAGGGTTAACAGGATGGAAATCAAGAGTGACTATATATCTGAGTTTGAACCCAGTACCCAGGTTACAGACTTAGATACGGTTTATACTGGCCCTACAGCTGAGATGGAACGTTCGTCAATGCCACTGATAGAGAACGACATTCTAAAAGGCATTCGATTCATTGATGAGAAAAGCTTTTCCAATCTGGCTGGGGAGAATGTGAAACTTTTGTCAGAGTCCCAATCCGGAAACCTTACCGAGGACCAAGATGATAACAAAAATTCGCCGATATGGCGTCGGAGAAACTCCCTAGTGGATCAGAACATGTGTCAAGTGGAAAGCATTCACGTGCGCGTTCCGCTGGCCACGGAGGACACGTTTGGAGATAAAGGTGGAGTTTCTGATACACAGCCGTCATTTGTACCCCCTGATAATAATACACTGACACCGTACGACAACAGGGACTGCGGGGACGAGCGAGGCATGCAGCGTCTCACGGCTGGGGGCAGGCGGCGGCGAAAGGATGGACGTTTACAGAATTTTGTTAAATCTGTGCGCTCTCGAAACAGTCGCCGACGAAACCGACGTGAGCGTAAGTCTAAGTCGGAAAACCGAGCCCGAAAAGCTCTGCGAACGATCACGCTTATTCTGGGAGCGTTTGTTGTCTGTTGGACACCGTACCACATCATGGTATTTGTGATCGCCATCGCGGGCTGGGACTCCATCAACCTCAAGTTCTACAGCTTCACGTACTGGCTGTGCTATCTCAACAGTCCCATCAACCCATTCTGCTATGCTTTTGCGAATGCCCAGTTCAAGAGGACGTTTCTTAGAATATTCAAACTGGATTGGCACAGAACGTAACGAACAACGTGCCATATATATTTAGTGTATCTAGGGTTGCCTATGTTTGTA
Organism: Lepetodrilus schrolli; assembly: GCA_032361225.1. Taxonomy (NCBI): domain Eukaryota; kingdom Metazoa; phylum Mollusca; class Gastropoda; order Lepetellida; family Lepetodrilidae; genus Lepetodrilus; species Lepetodrilus schrolli. The sequence continues at coordinate 23,549 of JAUTBT010010870.1, forward strand.
TGATAGTATACGACTAGCTGAGCAACACACCGGAGGCGACAAATATTACCGACCAAGTGTATGAATGTTCGGAACGCGTGTCAGGCTTGTCTGCTTTTTGTGTATCTATTTATACGCTGGTGCATGTTGAAGTGGTATATTTATTGTTGAAAGCAGTTTGTTGATTATATATTCTAATTATATTATTAGCAGCATCAAATAAATTCTACACAACCCGTCAATAGAGAGCTCAATTTCAACTTGACAAGTTGAAGTATTTCTTGCCGTTTCTCTGAATACATTACGACGATTGTAAAATGAAACGTGCTTTCATAACTGACCCCGATAAAAGAAGACATCGTAGCTTCTTTGTATGAAATGCACATTTGACCTGAGAAACCTGCTTGAAATTCTTCAACACGTGGTGTAGAATCTATTTCATCCTGATTATGGTGTGTATGGATGGAAAAGCAAGAGATCACGTGTTTGTCTGTAGTCACGTGACAGAAACCCCAGTTAACCGGTCAGAGTAAAAAATGTTTCTGTGACTGCATAGCAAATATACTCCCCCCCTAACAGACGCTTGTTACCTGTGATTACTATAGATGCGTGTTATCTAGAGACTCGTTGACATGTAAACTGTTTCATATGATATATATA
>JAUTBT010010881.1:0-44412 GCA_032361225.1 Lepetodrilus schrolli
CATTACCATTTTTCATTCTTCATCTTTCATTCTTTTATGTTACATATTAAAATATCACTTATAAACCCGCACGTTACTATGGATAGTAACAAACATTCAAACATACTTGATAAACATAGCTACTGCAGACTAACAGTCTGTCATTGCAAGATTGAAACAATACAAAGCGAATTGCAATTAGATACATCGATCGTACTAATTATAGAGATAATTCCATTTACATATTTATACAGTGAATTGGATGATCATTAACTTAACTGAGCTGTGGCCAAGCTAGTGGCTAATGATGGCTGTCCCGCCAATATTTTATATCACAATACATTTGATTTAGACGGTCTAATTTGGAACACATTATTCAGAATATTGTAGCAAATATCACACTGTTACACTATCACGTTTTGCCTGTTTTGTCTGTACATGTTCTACTTGTAATGTTCCGGATGTCCACTGATTGGTGGTGCTAGATTACTGGAATTCCTGCCTCAGTCATATTAGAATAGGGATACACATGCACTTCAGCCAGAAACTGCATGATAAAAGATGCGGCTATAAAATATATTATTTTGCCTCGATGAAAAATATTGATGCACAAATGTACAGACATGTTTGGGATATACTCGCACATGAGATAGTCTTGCTGTCAAAGCTTTATTACGAACCTGTAACTCGGTGAGACGTTGGCTAATTAATTATATTAATATCAGAAATAGAGTAGAAATGAATTTCGCCAATCAGATTTTTAATTGTGAATTCTTCAAATATCAATTTAAAACATTTTTACATATTTTGTGTTAACCTGTTAACTATTTATCTGTTATTAATCTTGTACTTTAGTCTTGAAAATTTCAATATCCTAATGGAAATTAAATGAGAGACACAAAGGTATAATACAGACTATAACGTTCATGTTATAACTACAAATGGCTTCACCTAGAAATGCACAGACCTTACGTGCGCATTGTGGTAGCGGCCGTATCAAAATTGTATACATACATCATCACTGGATTCTTCTGTGTTGTTCAGATGGATAATGATAAAATCAACATTACTGTTGTGGACACCATCCCTTTGTGTATGGTAGTCAAATATCCTCAAAGCAATTTAATACTGTATACAATTTAATTGTTTTAATTATCAACTTTCTCATTTAAACTATTACTGTAAATACATATAACAAAATTAGTGTCAATGTTTGGCGCAAACGTGCCACTAAAATTAAAGATAATATTTAGAGAGAGTCTTTGCACATAGTATAGTCTGTTTAAGGAATACCTGTTTGAAGTTGGTTAAGCTGAAATCTAACATTCTTCAATTTTCCTTCACTAAAGTGCTTGATTAAATCAAAAGTGGCTTGAATTATATTAAATCCTAGGTAGGTAGTACTTCGTTAATGAGGTATGTGTTACATAAGGCATTATCTTAAGCCCACCGCACACGGAGAGGCCGTGTGACAATTATCTATCATGCTAGATATGTTCTGCCACTTGTGGCAAAATGCACACCGTTTGCGGGGTTTGTGAGGATTCGCGTGAGCACTTTATCTTAGCCGACCAATGAAATCGCAGGTACGAGTCGCATGATTTACAAATGGCTGGTCACTTTTTTCCTGGTTAAAAAGAAAATAGTTTATATAGAATTCGTCACATACGTTATGTTTACATAATGTACATATTCTATCTTCTATTCTATCCTTGTCTTAATATTAAGCCAAAGGCCTGTTTCAATTCGACATTTGTGGTTGGTGGTTCTAAAACGTGTTAGCAACATACGGAGGTTATAAGGTAAGTTCATCAAGTATGGCTCCAGGACAATGGTATCTTTAAATAATGTGTACGATTCACCATTTCAAGAATTAATTTTACATTCAGTCCAGTGTTGCTTAAACTGATCTATTAATACAAGCTTAATGTTTTCTTTAATCCACTCGATACTTGGTACATCTTGTGCCAACCATATGTATAATAAAATCCAGTGTTTTCTATGACATTTTTAACACGTTCTAATAACTTGAAAAGGACGTTTGCATCTATATTGTTGAGTATATACATATATTAATAGAAAATATTTGATAGTTTGGTATTAATTGAAAGTATTTTTGCCCAATATGTTACTATTCTAACTGATATCATCTAGCGCATATCTTCCCATTTCACCATAAACCATCAAATCTGGGGTTGACTGCGTGGCAATGTAATTATATAGCATACTGGTATCGATCTAACAGTGAAAATATGTTCGGATGTACAAAAGCGATGAGATGTATTTCAAAGAAATTTAGTTTTAGCTTCTACAGTCCAAATTAATCATCGATTAGATCTGTGATTATATTCATGATTAAAGGCTTTGAAAATGGTGACTATCGTTAGACTTGGAGAGTTTAAAATTGTTGTTGGCATAAAGTTAAAGGCATACAATCACGGTTAGTTGACATATTTCATGGTCAAACGATATATCTATACAAGTATATATTGGTCATTACGGTACGTTTCCGCAGGTACCACTGGTTTTCAATAATTATGTTTTGTATTTTTGTTTTTAATAAATAATAAAATTAAAAAATAAATAAAATATGAACATACTGAAAACCATTTGGGCATGTGGAAAATGTAGCTTGTTAAAGGTTAAAGTTGAACGAAAATACTAAGTGTTCGTTTTGGCCGCATTTTTAGGGTCACACCAACCGTCTTCATCGGATCATAACTTCGTCAGTACTTATAAGAAACCTTTGAAATTTTGAATCTCCCCATCATATATAATTTACTTTCAGAAACATCTGAGAGGGTTAGGTGGGAACCACTGGTTGAATTGACATGGAATGACCCACTGATGTCTTGAAATTAACACGCTCGTGCAAACATCGAGTTGACTGACGTCAGTGTTGACAGCGTTCTTATATTGATTGAGCTAGTATAAAATAAAATAATAATAATTTATGATTGCACTTATTAATAATCATGAGGTGTTCGGCAATCTGTCCCTCGGGGTACGTAGGATGATATATGCCTAATATGAGTGAATGTAGCCCTAATTCGCCCTTTTGGACTGTGGGTATATAGATGACCAGTACATCAACCCCTGTCCCAAACCTATCGAAAAGCTATTATCAGCATTCTATGTATATGAACGCATACATTCGTGCATGAATGTTTGTTTTTTCAAATCGTAACTTCGAAAGACTTAAAATGAGTTCGCGAATACGACGGGCATATACTATATGTACAGTCCTGAATTACAATAATGAACCCAAGTTGCAATATTACCTGCGCACAATAGGTCAAACTTTCCAGGTGTTACAATTCATGGCATTTACTTTATTACAATTCAGTGCAGGTATTAAAGGCATACAATCACGGGTTGTTGACATATTTCAAGGTCAAACGGGGTTTTTTACCTGAAAGTGTGTACATTTGATTTCTCTGCACAAATGTATTGGGCAATAAGCTACATTTGTCTCGCGACAATACATACAAACAGTTTAATCGAGCCACTAAATGAAAACGAAACAAGGCAAATATAGATGTTTCCCCTATACCCTGAGTTGTACCACTTCGAGTTATCTCCCCTTCCAGTAATATAATAAGCATAACAATAATAATATTACGACCATATTCAGGTCATTTTCCGGAAGTTTATACTGGCGATACAAGCAAAGTTCTATGTGGGGGGATTGCAGTGGAATTTTGTGAAAAGGCTTTTGAAAGTACAAACATGACTTTATGTTGTATCTAAGAACTAGTCCCAAAAAGAACATGGTTTGCCTTAAAAACGTCGATTATTACGATTAAGGGCTCTACAGCCTATCGTAAAGAAGATAGGTAATTAGGAAAATTCTTATAACTAACGATGTTTCAAGTATTCCTGACCATTGAAACGAATCGCGGGACCGGATGTGCATGTCGATCATATCACGCAATGTCAACGATCTGAGCGTCGATCTGCCCAGAAACCTTGATAAGTTGGTATCCATGGAGTAAGACCTCGTTAGTTACAGCCTGTTGATCTCTGGTCAAGATTGCAATGTTTAAGGTCGGTTAACGAACACCTCATGATTGCGTGTCATTATTCGTTGGTTAATGACCAGGAGGAAATAACTTAGAATATTTAACCTGAAAATAACTACTAGTTTGTTAATAAACTTGTCATGAACTATTTTTATACGAGAAATGGCAGCTGTCGAGAGAAGGTTAAGATTGTAAAGTGTCTTAGTATGACGTGGTAATTGTTTTCTGAATATAAGCGTTACTTTTCTGATATTTTGAAATACCGTTAAAGATTTATATAAGCAGTTTTACAATACCGTTTTAAATTTTACAAATGAAGTACAGTTCAACTTTACTGCTATCTACGATCAGAAATCTACCACGGAGGCCAATAGTATTTGACAAGCATATCTTTGAATACAGTCCTGTGATATTGAATGGTTGATATGCTACTCAAATTATAGCTACCTCCATATGTTTCCATTGTAATAATTAAGTTAATGAAATAGAACGATGACACGATATTGTTCAGTATAACATCCATAATAAAGTAAATTCCAGCTGACTAAAAGTATTTCTAGACTTCCGGTAGTATTTCACTGTTACACATTGATTGTGTTTCCTGTAACACATAGCACACCTTTGATAGGCTACCTATACTGGTACCTGCGGAAAGCCCGTGCGCTGACCTGGGTTAATTAACAACCGGGGTATGCCCGGTAGCTGAGCAGATGTAGGTCACGTGCCGTGCTGTCCTGTCCGTTCTGTGCGCGAACACACTGGATATAACCAGACTATTAATACTTTATCCATTTCAATTTACTATCCACCCTACGCTAGCTGCACTACGTATCCATAACTTGGGCCGAATAGATCTAGCATCCAACCCCATCTAGGAATAAGCATCAGATGGTCAGACAATTGTGGGTTTTGGTGCGGTTTACCCAATTACGTCCTTAAATTAGCTGTTTGAGAAGGAACGAGACTTTTGCGTGGAAAGAAGATTTTTCTAGTGTTTAAATGGGAGTGGCATAAGTGTGTGAAGACAAAGAGATGGAACAGATGACAAGAACTATTGACACTTAACACTGGTTGCTTGTGTGCTGTTGAAGACATACACTGTCAGTGGCAGAGGAAGCATGGGGAAGGTATGTTGTTAATATGCTGTATTCTATTTATACATTAATTTACGAAATGTATTTATCTTATTGATACTCAATGCTTTCTTTGTAAAGGGTTTATCTGTTTTAATTTAAATTGGTATTGATGAACAGATGTTAACCTTATTATAAATGAAAGCAGTACCAATATTATATATTGCTCTAACAGCCACATTTCCCAAATTGGACGAATAATGCAGAGGCATTAATAATTATAAATATAGAATAAACAACCAAGTAGATTCATACACAGACATACAGAGACAGGGAGAGGGTGTTTTAACTGATTTAATCAGTCAATGGGCCTGAAAGGGTTAAATGGGGTATTAAAAAAGACTGATTGAAAAGTGTTCTAATCAGTGCAGTAAATGGAAAACAAGTTGCATGACACCGCGACTTCATTCAATCACGAAGCCCAAACACATATTATAGATATCCTATTGATTACCCCTAATGACGTTCGGTTGACATCGACTCCAAGTTGGCTTCGTGAATCTGGTACCGTTAACGCTGTATGCGCCGCAGCGCGGTACCGATATAAAGTCGGTGTCTGGTGACACATTGATGTTTGCTTGAATACAAGCAGCTAGTCGACCCGCTAACCCCGGAACAAACGCAATCACGGCAGGAGGGTTCGAGGGGAGATTACAGAAATCATTAACCTTGACTCAAATGCACATATGGATATAGATTAGTGCCTAAGTCGCGTTTATTTTATATTTACCCCCCGAGGTCTGGTTAAAACACCCTGGAGGCAGTCAAAATATATGTGATATCGAATTCTATTGGACATTATGAACAATGCGGTTATATACTGTGAAGTGTATGGTTTATGTCAGCTGAAGTGAGAGTGTATATATCGGTGTATTGTGTAGTAATCGAACAGACAATTAATATAGCTGTTGACAAGTCTTGGAGTTAGGCATCTTTATCATTTTGTTCCTGTGTACATGGTGAGAGCGTCACTATGGAGGTCAGTATAATGTACAGCGTGTCTGTTCTCTGCTGTTTATCTGTTCTCTGTCTGCTGGTTATTTGTTCTGTCTGCTGTTTATCTGTTCTCTGTCTGCTGTTTATTTGTTCTCTGTCTGCTGTTTATTTGTTCTCTGTCTGTTCTCTGTCTGCTGTTTATCTGTTCTCTGTCTGCTGTTTATTTGTTCTCTGTCTGCTGGTTATTTGTTCTGTCTGCTGTTTATTTGTTCTCTGTCTGCTGGTTATTTGTTCTCTGTCTGCTGTTTATTTGTTCTCTGTCTGCTGTTATTTGTTCTCTGTCTGCTGTTTATTTGTACTCTGTCCGTTGTTTGACAGTTTTGTTTGTTCTCTGGTCGTTGTTTGTCTGTTATATACCTGCTGTTCGTCCGTTCTCTGCCTGTTTGTTCTATATCTGTATTGTCTGAATTTTAGTCTGCTGTTTGTTCTCTGCCTTGTTCCCTATCTGATGTTTGTCTGGTCTCTGTTGTTTATTCTGTCTGCTATTTGTCTGGTCTCTCTGCGGTTTGTTCTCTGTCTGTTGTATATCGGTTCTTTGTCTGTCTGTTTGTTGTTTGTCTGTTCTAAATCTGTTGTTTATCTGACCTGGCTGCTGATTGCTGGAATATGAAAGATGTAAATGCGTAGTCTGGCATATTATATTAGCAGTGACGTAGTGGAGAAAAATGGCCAACGTTTGAGATGGTTTTGTCTTTGTTTCGCACGTTCGTCGTATTTTATACTCAGAAATGAGGATACTATCATTTCTGCTGAATAGCTGAAAGTCACGCGACAGTTTATTTTCTCACTGGTGGGCTAACCATATTCAAATCGGTTGTCCACAGCAAGTTAATTAACCAGTTTGTAGTAAAATGTATTCGTAGTTAGTTATTGCAAGAATATGACATTGATAGCAGGAAACATTATAGTAGTGTAACAATTTACAGCTTCTTAAGTGAGATATACATTGTCATTTATCAAAACCTGTGATGTCTGCTGCAACATTATTATTTACAAATTGATTTACATTTTCACGAAATTCATATCTTTATTTATTTATTTGTTCATCATACATTGCATTATTTTCAAGGTCGTTGCTAGTAAACTGCATTATACATTCTAATCCCTTTGGAACTATTGTGTAAAATATGGATATGCGCGTTATTCGTCAGTCAACACCCGCGTATTTCTTACCTGTAAATAACAGATCTTGCCTATAGACAACCAATATATATTGAATACCGATTGCACATGGACAGTACATATAGGTTTCATGTTAAATTATCTACCAGTTTGGCCATGCTGAAAATAGACTTTAGTATTTGTGCATCGAGTGCATTCGGTGGATTTCTGTTCTGTAATTGTCCAGTAACTGCACACCAATTGTTTAGACATTATTGTTAAGTCGTCACACCAGTGATCAAATATTGTCCTTCTATTTTCAGCGTCTATCTTTAGTTTGATTGCAGTTCCTGCCAGACTATAAGGACTCTAGTTTCTGTTAAGAGAAGTAGATGTGTTATTTAATCCCACAATCTAGTAGTGCATATATATTTTCGTGTTCAGACGAGTTGAAAATGACTGAAATAGCAACCGCTCATGCTATCAACGACGCGAATGTTGAACGCATTAAAGAAAGCGATTTGTTTCGCATTTTATCCAAGACGCAATTACCTTCGTGCTTTGCGAATGGTCTAGATCATATGGAGGTTGATTCAAGCATTATGATACATGTGAATACACGATGAGAACATGCTTAAACGGGTAGTCCTTGTGCGAGTCAGTCTATATGACAACGCTTCAGTGGAGGTATTATTCTAGTAATAGCTGAGGTTTTGTAAAGCCGTTCCTAAGCTTAGGATTCGATCACGTGTGCTAAATGGTTGGAATTGACAGGAAACAACAAAATCAATACCTTAGTATGAAAGCTTTTAAGTTGTTTGTTTGGATAGCGGTTGGATCGTTCATGATAACTGATTGACAAGCTGCATCAATGCAACATGAGCTGAACGTATGACAAAATCCGGCGATAGAATGGCCATTTTACAGATCAATTGCAAACCATGCGAACTGACATCAGCACACGTTCATTAAGATAAATGTATAGTTTGTAAGTTAGCTACGCTTAGAAAATATATGTTACATTTTCACTAGATTACTGCATGTAGACTATAACTATAAAAATGGTTGCATACGTATACACGATATGGGCTGTATATTGTATATGTTGTTTTCCATTGTTAAACCTGTTTATGATCATCGCGCCTCTCCATTCACGATTTAGAGTTTTGCGAATATGTAAAATATTTAGACATCACGCATCGTGCACTATTTACGTTCTAGTCCCATGTCAGATGCCACCAATCATTTTTCCTATCTATCTCGTTCTTTTTTCAGCTGACAGATTCGCAGAGGAAAGGTATGTCTTCTTTTTTGTTTTTCGGGGTTTTTTTGGTATTGGTGTTTAGATTCGCTTTCAAGATTATTTCACTTATATCACGGCTGTCAGTGTATAGCAGGAGGAAACCCGCAACATCCGTAGGGCTGATTGTTGCAGTAAACCTGCAAGCACCGGCTGGCACTGATAGACCAAGGATGACAACAGCATTGCCACGCTGCAGTTAGTGCATCCTATCAAGATTGGATCAGATAGGTAGAAACGTTCGCGAACATTGATGCCAGGCTCCCGAGTCTTGCCGTACTGGTTTTGCCGACTATCGGCCCTTGTAGTAGACAGATTATGATTACAATATGATCCTTCTTACACAACAACTGGTACCTTAGAAGGAACTTTGAATATGCACTAATAGCAAGTTAGTATTTGGAATTACTATACTCAGCATTATTAATTAAGGGCCCGTGAAATTTTCGGACATAAACTTAGCTTTATATTCTTTTAACAACGAAGAGGTTAGAAACTTCTACAGGCGTCAGATACTCTTCAAGAACTTGCAGATGCATTGGAAGAAGAATGGTACCCGATTTTTCAAGCTCCACAGTTTGGTAGAAAGGTTCCACACAAAAATACCTGTCTGTATGTCTCTATTAATAGTGTGTTTTTTTAAAATTAAATTGGGGTTTAGAGTCGCTTTCAACATTGTTTCACGTATATCACGATTTGTAAGTTTAGGGCAGGAGGAAACCCGCAACATCCGTGAATGTTGTAGTAAACCTGCTAGCATTGGCTGGTACTGACAAGACCAAGGATGATAACAGCATTACCACTCTACAGACATCGCATCCTCTCAATATCGCGTCAGAAAGGTAACTTTCGAGAACATTGATGCCGGTCTCCAACGTTCTACCACTCCGCTACCACCCGCCTGCCCTTATTAAAAGAAATGTTCTTATGTTATTGAGTATATCAGCTACTTGACATTGTTGTCAGAAATCCGGGAGACGTTCGATCTGTTTGACAGCGACCACGATGGCAGAGTGACCACCAAAGAGATGGGTACTATCCTCCGGGCATTCTTCATCGTGGCCAATGAAGGACAACTAACTGCTTTCCTCGACAAATTGGATAAAAGTGGTAAGTTTATCATTTTTGCTTTGTATTCGTGTTGAAATCTATGTGAAATATGGAATTGCCCATTATGGGTTTCATGTAGCATTCGAATTGGTTCTTGACAAATATGTTTATTTTATTGTATAGGGTTTGCCAGTTCTTGTGGGAAATATGAATATGACATTTGTTGGTTTATATTAATCGAAAAATGCCACGAAACGTCTTTAGCAAGGACTGCATGTCCAATAAATGTTTTAGGTCGGGTGTGGGGACACGAAATTAAACCACTATTACAATGGAAACAGCTTATCAGCTCAACCTGTGGTTACGACATTAGCTAGGATATTATGTTTATGAATAGAGAAGCTAAAACATCATGTTGGTCCGTAGCATAGCATTAAGTTATTAGTCCACATGTACTTCACATTAGAGTAGAAACCTTTTGTGAGTAAGTACAGTTATTCTTCTCCAATGTGGCGGAGGAAATAAATGGAGAGAGAGAGGAGAGAAAGAGAGAAACATATAGAGAGAGAAAGACACAGATAAAAAGAGAAATATAGAGAATTGAGGGAGTGATTATGAAGTGAGAGAGTCTCACCCGAGTGTGTTTTGATATTGTTAGTAGTATAACATGTCTATACAGTACCAAATCCAAGATAGCGGCACTTCCGGTCAATCCCGAGATGGCGTCACATCCGGCTCATCGGAAATTCCCGATGATGACCGGAAGTACCGCTATTTTGAAAAACTGACCGGAACTACCGCCATTTTGAAAACCTGTCCGTAATTACCGCCATTTTTAAATGGATGTCCGGAAGTACCGCCATTTTTTTTAATCGCCACGATGACGGCGTCTATTGCCTATGGTGCGTGCGTGTGTTTTCCCCTCTACCCCTCCTCCTCTCTCCACCCATCCGCCGCCGCACCACAACAACAACGTCATCAACATACTCTACACTCCGTGCATGGAGGACACCAAAGAACAACAAAGAAAGATGGACTAAAGCAACATTTTATTCAAAGAATGTACATTTTGAATGAATGACTGACTACTTCTACCACAGTCATGACAAGAACCAGTATCGTAAAGCAACATGCATTTAAACATCATAGAATGGGGTAAAGTGTGTTCAAACATTACTGAACATTTCAGAACAAAGAAATATTTTTAAACAAATGTTCATTCTGATCACCAGTAGGAAAACATCTCCGGGAATACTGTCCATTGCGCACTGTCTTTACATGTAGCACATACATTTCATATTGAAGCGCTGAAGATATACTGGCCTGAACATTGTCTATCGTGAGTCCTTTCCGGCGTCCTGAAAACACACTGTCCGCAGTATATGCAAACATGAAGCGCCTTGCCACACAGGAAGCACAGCCGATCGTTCCATTCGGTTGGAAACTGCATGTTGACAGTATCATCTTCTTCGCTATAGGCAGTCATATAGCTATCTTTATCTCTATGTCTTGAATGTCTTCGTTTTCTGCGGGGCCGCCATTCTCGTGGGGAGGCGAGTCCACGGCAGTTAGTAGTTTGACTCATAGGTTTGACTCGTATTCTCTCACCAGGCCATCCAGTGTTGTCGCCATAGCGGGTTTAGATACATTCCTCTTCAGTTTGCAGTCGTGTTGATCTATATGGCTCTCTTCGTGATTCTTGTCATGGGTGTAGTAGAAGTAGTCGTCATCATCGTATGATTATTATAGAATATTATAGAAACAGCCATGACACAACATGTTCGTAGAGAGGATTATTGAAGTAGGTCACGTGACACCAGTGGACGGTCCATTGTTTGCCTATTAAGGCTCAGCTGTAGTTCGCAGGTTGTTGCTTTAACATGATAATGTTGACATAGGTTTGCAATCAACGAAATCAAGACCAAGTCAGATATTTTCCTAACGATGAGTGGATACAAAAGAACACACTATGTCAAGGTCATGATAATTTTGACAGTTTGTTTTGCATTTGAACTTTGTGATTTTCGCATCAGTGAAGCCACTCTACTGAATTGGTTTCATTCTACGCATAGATGCCACAATAACAGCACAGAGAGTACATGTCAACAAATGTGTGCACCCGTAATATGACTAACGTTACATTAGTTTGCTGTTGGTTTGCAATAAACATTAGGCATAGGCAATAGACGCCGTCGTCGTGGCCATTTTTAAAAATGGCGGTACTTGCGGACATCCATTTTAAAATGGCGGTACTTCCTGATTATTTTTTTTTAATGGCGGTACTTCCGGTCATCCTTTTTCGGCGGTACTTCCGGTCATTTTTTAATGGCGGTACTTCCGGTCCTCATCGGGAATTTCCGGTGACCCTGATGTGACACTATCTTGGAAAATTGACCGGAAGTGACGCTGTCTTGAGATTGACCGGAAGTGCCGCCATCTTGGATTTGGAACTGTATAGACATGTTATACTACTATCGTTGTTATCCTGTTATCCTATGAATTAATAAAAGTATCATAAATACTAGGCTTTGCCATTTTCCTTAACTTTGCCATTTTCCTCAACTTTCTGGGGAGTATTTGACACAATTTCAGAGACCGGTTATGTGGACTACAGCGACTTTGAGCGTTTCATGGTGGAGGAAGACCTTGCCACGGTGGCCAAGGACGAGATGGACGATGACCTAGGAGCAGCCTTCGAGGTGTTCGACAAAGATGGGAACGGATACATAGACGCGCACGAATTCAGAGAAGTCATGACGTCATTAGGTAATGGCCATCCTCTGAAATTAATTGTCAATGTATCCTTGTAGCTTACAGTGGGTGATGTAAAGACCCATTGGTCATGCAGTTCAGAGGATGAATAAAATAACTATAAGTAATTGTTCTTTGACAGATTCAGGCTACCCTTCAACACAGATGATTCCCCTGGTACTTGGTACTAAACACGGTTATATTGCACACCTATTTTAATATCCCATTAACCCTCTCCCTGCTGAAGGCAACCGGGTATGCCCTAATGAGCAGTGATTTTTGCCAAATCCAGCAGGGAGAGGGTTAAACAAACAAAAGTGCACACAGAGGCTATTAAATAAACTTACGATCAGGGGTTTAATAACATCGTTCATAAATATAAATACTGTTAGCAATGTAAACATTAACGAATTATACCTATATACTAGTACGTACATTTTTAAGAACTTCGATTGTAATGAATGAATCTAATGTGAGTTTATGTAAAGGTATTCTATGTAATACCGTATATGAATATGATACAGTGCAGAATGCTTGGATATACTAGATTGATTCAATTAAAAGAATCCATTCGTGAATCCTAACAAGTACCCGGCTTTTACGTGACTTGGCTGAGTAAGCATTTGACTAAATGTTTTCCATCTCTTTCGTAAAATGCGAGTTGCTTGGGTAATGATCATAATCATTTAGCTTTCAATTGTTGGTGATTTTGTTATTTAGCACTTTCTTATGAATGTGAGTTGCTTATATTGATCATCATTTAGCTTTCACTTGTATGTGAATAACTTCGGTAAGTTTTTGACAGTACTCACTTATAAGTTTTCCAGTAGCTTGGGTAAACCTTTGATTATTTAGCTGTCGCTTGTATGTGATTTGCGTGGGTAGACTTTCTACTGATCAATTAAAACTCGTTTGCAACACGCTTACTAGCGAGTAATTTGTGCCATTATCCACAGTATAATTCCCTTTATGTTTTTGGTGTTTTTTTAAGAGTAAAATGATATACCGCAATATTGACCATGCAGCAACGACTTAAATTTGAATAAACATAACACTGATGATCCAGAATGTCTGTAACGACGTTTTCTCCACAGGTGACAAGTTGACAGTGAAAGAAGCAGAACAGCTGATGAAGGAAGCGGACACGGATGGCGACGGAAAGATAGACTACACAGGTATGCAATCTGAACGCATGTATGCAAATAGAACACAATTATGCAATTAGAACACGTGGATATGCAATTAGAACACACATAATACGCAATTAGATTACACTAGTATGCTATCAGACTACACATGTAGGCCTATACTCAAATGCTATTATATTAAAAAGTCCCCCAAGCAATTTGATCCTTTGTTCCGATCTGTCTATAAGGCTGGGGTATGGACATCTTGTAACATTATAACGACCAAGCTTGAATATGTTTGCATTGATCAATATCTATATCCAAATAGCTTTTCAAGATAATGTGATAGGACATGAAAGTATACTTCCCAAGTTGTGTAGTAGCCATGTTATCAAACCAAAGAGCAGTGAGTAGAAATCACATAACACCTACAGCAGTATTGATCCAATCTGTATTGTAGAGTCAGTGTCATATGAGGTTTATGGATATAACACTGAAGATAATAATAGTTTTATGTTAACTTTTCAGAGTTCTGCAAACACATGAAGAGGAACATTCTGGCATAGAGGATTCAGCTTTGGATACATCGAGAATGTATATATTTAATGGTGCACAATCTTTGCTCAAGTAAATGTGCTCGAGCACTCAATTGAACCCATATAATTAGTGGTTTTCCAGTGGTTGATTGTGATCGAAAATTGATTCGTTACACTTTAACAGTTGACCAATTTATTACAATTAATTAGTCACAATCAGTTCTCGCGAATAATATTCGCGAACATGTATCTTCACTAACTAGGTCTATATTTATTAACTAGCACCAACTGCGCTTGTAGATCCATCTAAATAGAAACTTTTAAAAACTGGTTCCTTCCCCCAGCCACCTTGGTTCCCCAATGCTTGCTGATACCACTTGGAACCCACGCCTACTTTTCACGATAGGATCGTATTGGTAGTCCGGGCTTAAATTGAGGCTTACGTCATTTCCAGATAATTATAGTAAAAGCATGGCGTACAGGTCTGGATTAGGCAAGGACTACGACGTAGGCCTGTTGTTGTCCATCGTCAAGTGATAGACAAGTGTATTAGTGACAGGTGGCCATATATGTGTATTTGTTGAATGTATTTTTGTATTTGAACATTAGCTATATAACATACATACGTGTATTCGTGTGTACACATTCTATGATGTACTTTTTTTACATAAAAAAAATAAAATGTTCAAGATGTAACATTGTGAAATAAATCATCAAAGTTGACCAGAAAAATGTAGTCTAGTAACTGTGATTACATCGTTGTTATCAAACTACAAAATGTATTTGTATGTATAGTGTAGTTCCATCAGTAGCTATCGCCCATACATGGGTGGTACATTTGATCTCTGAATTTCATAGTTAATTACACTCAGTGTTCACACTTTTAATTGCACTTTTGCCAATAGTTATTATATCTTTCTCTATATTCGATCATCTACTTCAATTTTAATGGAATTTTGTGGACATGTTTTTCATGCTGCTTTTCATTTTAAACCATCTATAGTATAATTAAATATTATTCTTACTATGGGTGAAAGATTCCCATTGTGACATAAAACCTTAATACACTTATACCCGATCTCTGGAAGAATGTTGTAGTAGAATTTCATGTATAAGTTTCTGTCATGATTATGGAAGGTGCATGTATGTGTGTGTGTGAATGTGTATGTATGCATGTGTGTGCATGCCTGCGTGTATGTGTGCATTCCTGCATGTGCACATTAAAAATCGTTAGGCATACAGGTATTTCTCCCACCACAAACATATTTATGTAATACTGCTGGTGTTAAATCCCAACTCTACATCACAAGTTCATATATGTGTATATGCCAACATTCTTTTCATTCTTTTACAGTAGACGAATCCTCAATTGTTGATTAATAACATTCACTAGGTCTATGTCATTTTATTTACAAGAATATACATCAATCATATAAAGTACATTAGTGTGACAAGTAATGAAATAATGCTGAATTTAGATGACACTACTACAGCTGAAATTTTAATGAATGGGTGCATTCATCATCAAAGAAATACAGTGTAATACTAACATATATTTTGATATGTATCTCTAGTTCAAGAAATCAGCAATTTGACATATTAATTTTAAAACGTGGCATATAGTAAAATCACAGATAAATATTTAAACAGCAGACCCCATTTATTTCCTAGTTTAATAAATCAATACTTGTTAAATAAAACAAAAACAGAATTCTCTGTGTCAGTGTAAATTGTTTTAGGCAGTATACAAGTGAACTTAAATTTTAAACGAAATCCCAAATGGACAAATACAAACATTGAAATCTGCGATAGTTTGAAGAGTTTCTAAATACCAGGAAGGTATGGAAGCCCAATGGGACCATGCCATCAATGCTAGTGTCATTAATTCAATTGGGCTTCCATAGGAAGGAACAGAAATCCAAGACACATTTCTATAAAAGTTAGTTATGGGTCTAAACAGCCTCTCAAACAATAATATACAATATAAAAATATCAGCATACATATCTGTACCAATACTGAAGATTCATACAAATATTGTGAAGCTACAGTATATATATAAAAGATGGATAGTAATATCAAATATAAAATCACATACGAATATTAAAATATGTAATTGAGTGGAGTGACTAGTAGTAGTGTTTTCACTAAACATTCATGAAGCAAAAATTGCATCACTAAGAATAACATAAAACTGTACTACTGCCAAATAAAAACCAGGTACATGTTTTGATTTAAATATTTGATATAATTGTTCAAGTTGTTTGAATTTCCAATTTGATTATCTAAATTAAAATGTGTTTGAACTCTTTTATAAAAATAAATCCAATTCAACAGTTTGAAATTTGATCTGATGTTGTCAATACATGTATGCTATTTCAATGTTCGATTTGATTGTACATGTGAACATGATTCTTTTTAAAATAAATTTCTACATGTAAATAGATATTACATATGTAACACATATATCATGGTTATATGCAAGATGAAAGACATATGTCTAAAAAAAATATCTAATTCTATATCATGTCATAAACCTGATAAAGTAATTTGCACATTTCTACAAGCTGATATAAGAACAAATGTTGAAAACCAGCAAGTGAAACATTTTACATGAGATATATTCTCTTTGACTGTTTATCTTCACAATGACGTTAAAAACTAGTTAGGATGTAAAAGCATGCGCTCTAGGTGACTGTTTATGTACCATGAGTATAATCCACAACATTCATCCCTAGACTGAGATGAAAATACTTGATAATGTCAATTGTATCAAATGCCACAACAGCATATTGACGTTCACTCATGTAAAATACAGTTTAACATGCTATTACTGATACATAAGGACATGTTCTATTAACATAAGGACATGTTCTATCAACATCAGAAAAGAAAAGTCCAACTTATTAAGCAGACGTCAAATGGATATTTGTAAGTTTAGGTCGTTACACAAACTAGGTCAAGATTGCTGTTACTCTGTATCAATGTTTTTGGAAGCTAGAATTTCATTTCATGATGAATACCATTTATTTTCAGAGATAATATATGTTTACTTGCATGTGTACATAGAATAGACATATGATTTTTGCATCATATAGTAAGTCAGATTTCTTTAGAAGACCTGCCTACTAATAGTTTACTAACTGCCAAGTTACAAAGGGAAGCAACTCTTCCAACCATACAAGAAAAATATAAAATAAAAAATGTTTATCACAATGATTTGTTGGCCTTCTTTGCTTCATCGAACTCATATTTCTGGAAATACAAAAACACATACCACATTTATAACTAATATAAGGTTTACATAACTTTTAGATTACTGGATAAGTTTGCAATTTAGTAATGATTTTATTTTTCTAAAGCTGGAGAAAAAAGATTCATGTAGACTATTATTTTACAAGTAGCTAAAGCATATCATATCACTGATACACATCATATCACTGAATATTTACTTGTGTAATATAATCATACCAGTATATTTAATAGATATCTATAACAGCCCTATCGGTCTAACATTCTTGTCATGGCTTCTCAGAATTTCACCTGATGTTAAAGTTATTATCAACTGGCATGATAATGAGATCGATGAAATCTTGTTTCAAATTCAGATCAGAACTGGCAACTGAACAATGTTTTGTAGTCTTGACTGACAGGTGGACACTTCTTTAAGTAAGTATCTCCTTGGAGAAATACAAATATATATAAACAAACTTAAATGTCATCTTTAAATGTACAAAAATAGCAATCAATTGTTAACCATGAATGAGCACTCTCTTCTGAGCTACCATTATTTGATGGGAAAAGTACTGGAACGACTCATGAATTCAATAACCAGATTCAAAGCGACATCAAATGGATCCAGCTTCTGACATTGACCTTGATGTGCCATCACCTCAATCAGTACCAACTGATCAAAGTCTGTCACCATCCTGTGCAACTATTAGAATAGCACCAAGTTTGGCTTCCAGGAAGTGGAACCATCTGTTTTGTCTTTGTGACCCATCCTTACAGTAATGGTCGGAGAAGTCTTGCCAACTGGCAATCTAATACCCTGTCAAAATTATAGCATGACCACATTCAAATAATCTGTGGGCTAGCAAAGTTTTGGTTGTTCTAACCTTGGTAGCCTTCATCTGACAACAACATTAAATTTACTTTGAAGCACTTGAAGCCCCTGTTTGGTGACAACATCATGTGTAGTTGAATCACTTCTGTTTGTCATGGGGCAGCCCCCATCTGTTGAAGACATCATTTATATACTCGAAGGACTTCTGTTTGTCGTGGGGCAGCCCCTGTTTGGTGGTGACATCATATATACTTGAAGCACTTCTGTTTGTCGTGGGGCAGCCGTGTTTTGAAGAGCACTGAGTCTACTCTGTATTGAGTGTACAACAGCGGCATGTAGCCATACACGCTGACAAAGAAGTTGATGCACTTGTGTCTCTCCTGGAAGTGGGAGTCTTCCGTGGACAGCGTCTGTGGACAGCCTGGACATCGGAACGTCCATCTAGAGGTCACCTGTGGGCAGGAATTGACCGTACATCCAGCATTAATGAGATCATCCTTGGACGACACGTGACAATTGTACATAATGCTCTACTAACAGCATTCACTCAGTACACTACTGTTTGAGTACACTGTAACAGCTAGCCATATTGTCTGTTCACGTAAAGGAGTAATATGATTGGCTCTATAACATATTTAATTGAATCAGAAGGCTTGTTTCACAAAATCAGAAGTGAGCAATAGAATTATAATCCGATTCTATTGCCGTATTACGGTCACTGTTAGAAGATGGGAAATAGTTGTAATGACACATGACGTTAAAGCTAAAGCAAACATAGCGATTCACCTACAGGTCATGTGACAAAGGACAGATAACTCAATCCTGTTCTACGTTCATGTGGGCATCATGGTTAGTGAAGGCCACTAGACAAGGGATCAGGATGAGATAATGCTAGGTTTTCAACTTTTATCATCATAGAAGGCCTTGGACATAAAACATACAGCCTTTATAGGGAAGAATTTGTATAAATAAATTTGTTGGAAGTGTTAACATTGTTGGTAGAGCAAGATTCTACACAGTATTCCTAATATGACAACAAACTATTTTAATTCAGAAATTTTCCTTAGAAAGAAGTTACATTTCTGATAGGATGCACTGGCCGCACTGCACCGCTTGAAGGCTTACTGCAACACTCGGTGCTACAGGTGTTACAGGCTTCCCCCAAAATGACCAGCTGTGATACGAGTGAAATAATCTTGAAATGGGTTCTAAACCAATGATTCAAACCAAAGCACTATACCTTTACTGGTGGTTTTCTTGTGATATGAGACACCAGGAAGTTCATGGCGATGTCCTCACAGTTTGTGTATTCATCTACTTGCATTCGGATTGCTTCTGGCATCACATAGCTGTACAGATAGGCATAGTACTGGAACAGAAAGGACACAGATGAACACAAATCACATAGCTGTTAACACAAACCATATAGCTGTAACACAAATGACATAGTTCTAACACAAATCATATATTATCACCCAATAAATACCAGCTTCCACAGAAGATAGCATCACTAGAACAACAATTACCTTCTACTGTAAATTAACTTTTCGACTTTACTGATTGGTTGTGATTTTGCATTGTTGTTCTACCGTGACAAGCATTCTTAATTTATGTAGAATAACATTCACCTGTATCGTATTATTATTAAAAGATGCTCAAAGAAAACATTAATTTTGCAATTAAATTAGTTAGTTTCATACTTGGTGATAAATAGAATCTCAGCCTATTGTCTTTTGATATCTGTGTTATCCTACTCATTGACATCAAAATACACTTTGTAGTCATTGTATAAATATATTCAGATTTCCGTTATAAATAGCCTTAAAATAAAATTTATGAAAAGAATTTCAAGTAGAGGGTGGTAAACTTACAAATGAAATAGCGAACTTGACATGTGGCTAGTTTAAAAATGTCTAATGGCATTTCCATAGTCTAGGTGACCGTTGATTCTGGAAATGTCAACCGATTCAAGCACTTTCACTCTAGGATTAAAAATACACTGCAGGTGAGTGTGTGAATTATTGTTTTACGTCACAGCAGGAATCTTTCACCAATATGTGAGGAACTCACTGCAGGTGGACATATACCTTGTGAAAGAATGCTGCCCCAGTTAGAACCATGGAGAGTTCACATGAATAGTTAGAGTTGTACAGCCACGACTGGTGGTCTACATCCCACGCGTGGAAGCGGCCAGGAAAACCCACGATACGGTCCCTCTCCTCTCGCCAAACTCTGCAAGCAAATAAAATAGACAAACGTTAAAACTATTCTTTCCTGTTGGTTTGACCAATTAATAAACTAATACATGTACATGGAACTGGGAGATAAGCCCCCAGTTTTTGGTCATTAAGAAATCTTGATCAGTAATGTTTAATCACTTAATAATTAAGCGTACCTGAAGCCAAATATGATCTCGTCATGCCGAAGGTGCGCGTCATCGTCGATGCTGAGAATGCCTTCAGTTTCAATGGCATCGTATGGCAGGAAACGATTATTCAGACTGTTTTTGGTGGTTTTTACTATCTGTAAAATAAATAATGTTTAAATAGACAGAAACAAACATCATTGTTTGTATTTCTCACCTCCATGGGCACCCCAACATCATATAGGAACATAGAAACAAACATCATTGTTTTTACAATAAAAAAAATGTCGAAGATCCATTTTCAGATCCCTCCAGGATTCATTGGTAGTCCTGGAGTTTTTTTGTGCAGAATACCAAATGTTCAGATGCTGCCCCATTGATATAATTGGGAGCCTTGCACAGGACGTGTCAGGGTATTGTTTCTCAAAGCTCTACTGAGACCAGAAGCACTCTGGTAGCAGTCTCTTATACATGGTGATGGGGTACTTATGATGGCGCAATGGTCTCATAGTGGATGTGAGAGCTTCAAGCAATGATGCACAGATGTTCTACTAGGATTGTGGGATTCCTTCAAAGGATCTTCGACAGTTATTGCTGTGTTTGTGTCACACGAGTGTCTGACGACTCACTTCCATAGGCACACCAATGTCCGGCCAGCGGAGTTCTACGTTGGGAGGCACAGGGTTGTTCCAGACCACCAGGACCTTGTTAAGGAACGGAAGACCCTTCAGCCTCTGTAGTGCCTTGATTAGAACTGTCTCACGCTCGTAGGTCAGCATGACAACTGAAAAATACAACAGTAAAACAACATTAGAGATTTTTAATTTTTAAATTCCGTTTAAAAATTATTTTTTTTAAATTGGGGGTTGGGGGACAGCAGTTTAAGTCTGCTTTCAAGATTATGTCACTCATATCAACATCAGATTTACTTGACTTAGAAACCTTCAACACCTGTGGCCCTGACCCTGACCAGGTTAGTACTGATGATCCTAGAACTGCTGTGCAGACGGCACATCTTATCGTGATTGAATCAGAAATGTAACTTCCACAAACATTGATACCCGACCCCAGATCTCGGAACCCCAGATCTTGAGGCTGGTTTTGAACTCAGGACCTTTCACTCTGAAATCTGATGCTCTACCATTACACCATCCTCAAAACGCTGGCCATTATACCGTAAGATTATTTGATGGAGGTTAAGTAGCCATAGTGGCCAGTGTTCTGAGGACGCCACTGCAATAGCCCCTGCCAATAATATAAAATTGCTTGAAATTAGTAAACAAATGAACATCGTATTTGGTATGTTACTAGAGTGTAACAATTGTAGGTGATTATTGTGTATATCAAATATTATTTAGCATGTTCCTCTCTCCCAAATACTATAGATTTCAATACTGTTTTACCAGAAGAAGAAAAAAAAACAGATTGAGAGCAGTCAGCCAAATGAAAAACATAAATACACTAAGAGAAAAAAGAAGATAAAATAAGCTAAGAAAACAAGACATGTATAGAGAATTCCAAGGCGTACAAAGTCCACGGAGAAAGTGATCAGCTGATCAGCGTCAGCACCAGCTGTACAACGAGTTGACCTACTGCTGCTGCCTGGGTTGGTTGTTATTACAGAAAGAAAGCACTAAACCAGTGCCCCCAGCTCAGAAGGATACTCCTTGCATTCACACCACTAGTATAACAGTGATGATGTGTTTTCCAACTGGCGAGAAAATATTACACCTCCTGGTTTAGCAATTTGGTACAAAATAGCTAAAGAACATCCAACCGTATTTTATTTTGATCATGAAATATACATGAATTGTTCTTTCATTTCTTTTTAAATTTTTATTTTTTTCCCTCATAATTCTTTAAAATCTATAATTTACATAAAATACATAGCTTCAAGGATACCCATATCAAATAAGTTCATGTCTCAAATGACATAGTAAATCACTTCACACACACACACACAGATTGAAAATTATTTCAGGAAAAAATAAATCAGGAAACACCCATTAACCTCTTATCTGCTGGTGGAAACCAGATACATTAATGTGGTGTAGCGACTGTGATTAATTCAGCAGGGTGAGGGTTAATTAACTCTTACCACTTGACAGCAGATGAGTTCATAGCAGATGATCTAAACATTGCCAATGATACAACCTTTACCACACACCTCAAACATGGTATCCTCTTAAGCCTGGTGCTATTGATAACAAGGCTACTCCCCAAGTCAGGAGTCTATTATATCATGGGAGATAATTTTACCTCAAAATATAGAACTGGTGTTGCCAACTAATCTAAAACAGCTGGTAGATCAGCAACCAAACGTGCTAAAGTGCAAGTTATCTCAGGAATAAAATTGTTAAAAACATCCCAAAATGTAATTGCTTTCTTAACCCATTGACTGCTTGTGGTACTTCACGATGGAAACATACATGTATGGATAGCATAAATATTTACAACTATTAACGTGGATTGGATTAAGACAGTGGCAATTGCTTGGGTGGATGGGTTGGTTAGGTTGGCTAGTCAGGGATGGGGGTGGATGGGGTGGATGGGTGGATGGGGTGGATGGGGTGGATGGGGTAGTTGGCCATGGGATAGTCACCCATTTGGAACATTTAGAGATTAACCCAAGAGATACAAGTGATTACAGAAATATTGTCCAAAGTGAAATGAATCAGATATTATTACCCCGATAATGCTACTAAATGACCCAAACCCAATAAAAATAAAACCTATTTATTTGAAAACCCATTCCACATTTACACATAAATATGTCTTTCAATGTTAGTGCTAATCGACATGATCAAATGGGGTTTTTAACCTCTCTAAATTCTATCTTTCCTCCATTCCACTTAGATATCTAGCTCGGTTCATTCACAATTTAACCTTTGTTATGCTGCAGGCAACCAGAGATGCCATATGGTTTAGTTATGAATCCAGTACTTTTAATAATATGAATTAGTGCTAACATTAATAATTTTGATGAAAATTGCAATGCTTGAACTCTGTGACTATAATAGTCTGTAGTAATTTTGGACTTGGTGGGTGATAGTAATTATGTATGAGAAAGAGCAAATTATTTGAGAAAATGGATTTATACACAAATATCCCTACAAGCACCACACATCTCTCTCTCTCTTCTCTCTCCCTCTCTCTCTCACACACACACACACACACACACACACATACATGCACACACACACACACATACATGCACCACACACACACACACACACACACACACAATATTTCCAAAGCATGTAGTGCCAGTGTGTTACCAGACCTGTCGTGGCTAATCATGCTATCGCTGTCTGGTTCCCTGGTTGTGTATAACCCCACTACACTGGTCTAGACAATTAGTATGAAGCTGGCACAGACTGACCCACAGTCACCACTGATTACTATCAGACTTGTACTGTTGTAGATATGTCTCACAATAGGTGATGGAATTCACTACAAAGATTATTTCCTTCTCCAAAATCTGGAGGGTTATACGATACGGTAGTAACATTTTCTTATTTTTGCATGGCACATTTTGTCATGTCAGCAAAATAAATTAGCTGAGCATGCAACAGTTAATCTATAACATCTTACATCTATAATTCAGTTATTATGTAACCTAATACTATGGTAATTATTTCTGTGCCACTATACATATGCTGAAATATAATAATATTAAAATTCAGAAAATGTAAACTTCCCAATTTTTTAAATGAAATAATTTGTGGGCGTTTGTTGAATAACTGTAATGTTGATGCCCCACTATACACATGAGCCATGTTGAAAGAAAGGGTCATATTGTAGTCAAGGCATAAGCCACAGTTAATAGAAAGGGTCGTACTGTAGTCGAGGGTCGTACTGTAGTCGAGGGTCGTACTGTAGTCAAGGCATAGGCTACAGTTTTACATTGTAGGAGCTAGTGGTAGCACAGAGGTAAATCATCAGACTTCGAAGATAAAGGTCTTCAAACCCACCCCAGGGGACCCAGCATCAATGTGAATGGAAGTTACATTTTCTGTCACCATCATGGTAGGATGCGCTGTCTGCACTATGGACATGCAGTTATCATTCTTGGTCCATCAGTAGCAGCTGGTACTCAAAGGTTTACTGCAACCCTCAGCGATACAGGTATCATAGGTTTCCGTAAACTGACAAGTTGTGATAGGAGCAAAATAATCTTGAAAGCGGTTCTAATCCAATATTCATTCAAACAAACATGAGGTTATTATGCCCTGAGGATCTACATTTATTTCTTAAATTAGAGTTTTCAAAATTCTTCCACTTATTATCACAGGTTTAGGGCAAGAGGAAACCCGCAACATCCGTAACACTGAATGTTGTAGGAAACCTGCAAGTACTGGCTGGTACTGACAGACCAAGGATAATAACAGCATTGCCACAGTACAGACACTGCATTCTATCATGATCGTGTCAGAAAGGAAACTTCAGGTGGGGAAAGAACATAATGGTTAACTTACTTGTGAACTGTTCTCGTTGAACATTCCCGCCCAGAGCTCCGCTGAATTCACGCCCAGCACCTCCAACACCTTTCCCAATGGCCCGAAACCCATATCCAGAACCTGCCAGAACAGAGTGAAGTGATAACAAGAAGCTACCAGAACATAGAGCATCATGATAGCAGGAAGAAGTTCACTTACATGATGCAAACCTGGCACCAGTTCCACAGAACGATCGTAGCACTACAAGAGATGAAGCTTGCTATTTAAGTATAGTTGCTACGACTGTTCACTGGCTTTGTTCATGTCCAGTGATTGTTTATACAACATGTTTCTTCACTATTTATTATAATAAGTTTCGAAAGCTTAGTCCACTGTCAGCAGAATATAATAAAACAAATTATTATTTTTATTTAAACCATAGAATCAAATAACAATGGCTTTAATTTCAAATACAACCTTTCGAGAAAGATTTGACAAAAATAAAGATAATAAAAAACGTGAAAAGAAACTGCTGGTTCATTCGAATGACATGAACAATGTCATCAATTAGGGCATTAAAAACTGAACAGCATGCCGAGTTGTACCTACCAAGAAATTTGGCTTCTGACGTCAGGGGAACATCAGACGGCTGATTCGGGTAGAGATGGAAAGGATCTCCAGGCTTGTTAAAGTTATTGTAGTTCACAAACTGGGTGTAATTTCGGAAAAACTTCTCAGATGGAAACCTCGCCTCGATGGGACCTAGAACTTCGTCGGTTTCTGGCTCAGGTTCAAGACCGCTGAACCGGAGTGGGACGAACGATGCATTAAACACGCTGGGAGTCGGCTCATCTTTGACCGGTCGAGCGGGGATCTGCAGCCTCGTTCTGATCACCATCAGCATTGAGTCGAGGATGCTCTTGGATGTGCTGAAGTACGTCTCCCAGATAAACCGCCCCTGCAGACGCAAGCGCGATATGTCTCCGTCAGTGTACGTTCGAAGGAGGAAATTAATTTCCGTCACTCTCGACAGAGGCAGGAAAATGACTGCAAGTTTCCAATCCAGAATGTCACTGAATGGCAGCTGGACATGCTGGCCGAGGATAACTGGAATGGCGCCGTATTTTAGCGATTCGTACAATCTAATCTGGAACACGCTGGTCGTCACGACTGAAGAGTTAGTCGGAGGAAGAATTAAAGAAAACGTGGACGATGTGAGAGTCTTTCGTCTTTGGTCCTCACTCCCGCACAGTCCCCATTCTGTGTAAGATCCCTCAGGCTCGGGACCATCGCACGAAAACTGTATGAAAACCGCATCTGGTACGTGATTATGCAAATCTTTGAGCGCGGCAACCACCGAGGTCTCTATGGACATCAGATGTGAACTGTAAGCCGCCGATTTCAGAGTCCGAATTTGGAAATTCCTCTCCTCGTCGGCTTCTTCACTTTCTTCTTCTTCTTCCTCCACATTTGCTTCCTGTCCTGCTCCTTGAGCTACTTCCTGTTTAGACTTTGGCATCTGTGCATTGATGTCAATGTTGCCTTCCTTCAACTGCCCTAATTCAATGTTCTGCCCATTAGCCGCGGCAATCTTGCTGGCAATAGCTTCTCCCCAGAATGACAACAAGTACGTCCGTCTGACCGGAGACGCGGGAGGAATACTGCGCCAGGATGGTCCGGACGCCGCTCCTAAATTAGGCGGCATCACCAAATCGAATCCTGGACGGAAAATATTATTCACAAACGAAGACTGCGCCAACATTGCTCTGCCCGTGTCCACACTAGTAAAGACCTCTCTGTTTGAAGGAGTCCGGGCCAGATTCAACAGCACGTGATTCCTGCCATCTCCGCGCCAGTGCTGAAGACTGTGCAGATGATGTTCGTAAAGTTTGATGTTAATACTCGTATTGGTGTAGATTTCTCCTATCAGCACTACGAACAGACAAGCAATACGCGGGTCGCTGGTCACATAAGCATTGTCTTTCAAGCTGCTCAGAAACGAGGTCTGAATGAAATCAACAAGTTTGCTTGATGCTAGGATAGTTTCCTCAGGATTATACACATATACGGGAAATCCTGACACAAGTGAGCATGAGGTGTAGTCAAAGCATGAGTGAATGCGACAGGCCTGTGGAGAGAGAGGCCATGGAATGATTTCAGTTGGATCGGCATCGATGATAATTCTCTGAGGTGCTTTGATATTAGGGATATATTGCATAATTGTCTCCTCCTTCTCCATTCGCAGTTGATCCAGCGCTATTTTTAACTGGCTGACTTCTTTGTTTATGGTCTCGTACTGAGATTTGAGGGTTTCGATGTGAGTCGTATACCCTGACACCTCGGCCTGGAGTTTCTGTCTCTTGCTTTCTAAATCTCGCAGTTCGTTATTCACGGATGCTTTGATTCGACGCAGTTCTTCGACCTGTTGTTTAAGCTCGATGCTCTTACTCAGATGTGCATCGCTGTCTGGGTAATCGAGTTTTATCCGAGTTCGATGGCGGTCAATGTCTCCACCTATATCTCCGCCCATCTTGGCCAGGTAATAGTGCCCCACTAAGGGCACCGTTATGAACACACACATCAGCACGAGGATGCACTTTGATGTGGCCATGTGACGCAGACACAGACATATCCGGCTCCGCAAGCGGATATTACCGGAACGCTCCAATTTCATTTTCGTGATTTGATCTTCACACGTACATTTTAGACATTTCTAGCGACGAATGGAAATCCCATTTTCTTGAATATTCCACATACAACGTGTGGTGATTTCCGGTACTGTATATTACCAAGCACTCTTTAGATGAGGACAGTAACGTCATTTTGACATTTTTCCAAAGCTCCTCATTTTCACTTAAACCACACGCTCCACGACAGTTTATCCACTTCAGCAATTCTCATCCACGCTTCCACACCAATCCTCATTGGTGAAACTCCTTCCTACATTTCCAACTTGAATATGAATTCAACATTACTAGATGCAGCATGCAGACATGCAACCAATGTTCCCAGCCACTATGATCCAAGTGCATTCAACTCAAGCAGGTGTGTAAATAAACAAAGACTGCTGCATTGCAGACCTCCAACAGCTGGTGGGTAAAACAATTGGCAATTAACCACACAGTTTGTAGAATCCGAGAGTGCACAAAATAATCTTCTCCAGCACTATTGCCTTAGAAGTGTACATTTCCCAATTATCACACTGGCTCCAGTTCGAACTTCCCAAGACCTTCCCCTCCTCTATTCCTCAGCACGGTATCTTCGCCAAGCCTACATGTAATGTATATCAGTTTAAAATGCTCCCCTGTCTACTTATGCTCTCAGTCAATTACAGCTAACCATTCAGTGGGCTGATCCATTTTCCCGTCTGAGCTCACTCTCTCATCCTGTGATGTACTCAATGGCAATCAGGTCACAAATCAGGCTACGTTACGCAATATTAGAACTGCTTCCTGCTTCCAGAATAGCTCATCACTTACAACAGAGTAGCTCCTCTAGAGAAACAGTATCATTATTGCAGCGACCATGTGCTTGTAAGTAAAAAGTTAACTTTCACAAAATGCCAACAGTTCAACCAACACATTTGATTATTTAGCCAGATTTTTAACATTTGGGCAGAAGTATTTACTCTGGTTTGATTTCACGCTCACATTTCGGCTACATTTCAGTTGATCTTTCTCATTTATGGGAAAACTTTGTTGTAACAAAAACATGTTCCTTAAGCAATGAGGAGGGGGGGGGGGAGAAAAAAAATGAACTTGATAATAATGAGCTGCCAGGTTTTGGAAATAAGTGACTTCTAATAAGAACAATCTTCAATGGGCATCTTGCTGTTCAATGATTCTGTCACAAATGGTTACCAGCTGAGTATTCTATTGACAGTGCATGAGGCATGCCAGGAATGGCAATATGGGTGCTGAAGAATGAGGTCAACAGCCTGCTGTAGCCAGACTCTGAGCTAGTTAGACACCAAGTGTTTTACACAACACATACTTCATCATCCTCTTTGTTGAAAAAATACAACGATTTTGGGGATTTCTGAACACTGTCTTCATCTTTACCAAAAGATCTGTATTCGCCTGGAAGATAAAGAAATATTTGAAATCAATATTAACCGATTTGATTGACATTTGATTGACAGGTTATTTCCTGTTGATACCTAAAGAATGTGTGCACTTAAAAATCTTAAAAGCACACAACCAGTTTGGACTACAGTGGAGCTAGTGTATGGATAATTCGTCACTTCTACCTTTGGTTACAGTACAGCGAAAAGTCTTTTTCCAACTCGATCTATGTAGAGGACTTTCCATGGCTAGTACATTAACTTGACTGGTACATTAACTTGACTAGTATATTAACTTGACTAGCACATTAACTTGACTAGCATATTAATGTGACTAGTACATTAACTTGACTAGTTCAAGTTAATGTACTAGTATATTAACTTGACTAGTACATTAACTTGACTAGTATATTAACTTGACTAGTATATTAACTTGACTAGTACATTAACTTGACTAGTCAAGTACATTAACTTGACTCTAGTCAAGTACATTAACTTGACTAGTCAAGTACATTAACTTGACACTAGTCAAGTACATTAACTTGACTAGTACATTAACTTGACTAGTATATTAACTTGACTAGTACATTAACTTGACTAGTACATTAACTTGACACTAGTCAAGTACATTAACTTGACTAGTACATTAACTTGACTAGTACATTAAACTTGACTAGTACATTAAACTTGACTAGTACATTAACTTTGGTGAGTGAGTGAATCTTTCACCCATACGTGACGATACACTAACTTGGAATACAGATATAGAGATTTCACAACTGCTCTGAATAGTTACTTCCACTTATACTGAATAATGCAAGTTATTCATTTCTGATACACTGTAGTTTCAAATAATACCAGTAAATTAAGTGATTTGACCAATAAGTATGTCAACTATCTATGTTAATACTATAATGTGTATGCATTTATGTTTTTCTGAAGAACATTTAAAATGACAAATACAGGATTAGAAGTACACATTCAACCGGCAGCCCGATCCATTTTTCCTAACGTTAAAGGTATCCACGGGCTAATAGAAATTTCATGTTTTGTTATTTATATCATTATTCGGGCGAGTACATTGTAAAGTTAAGTTCCAGCCCTGCAAATATCTGTTTTCATTCATAGAAAACGCAAATAAATTATCATATTAAAACATGATCAAAGATTACATTTTCTCAAAATGATCTGTTAATTAATGTTCGAAAAATGTGTGTAGCGATATGATATGCGAATTGTCAAACTTTGTATCGCGATGGACCGATGCCAGTCAGATAGATAGATAATCATTATTACGGTATCCAACAATGAGGGTAAATTAGTTTACATCATAAAGTCGCACATGCATGCTTACACATAAATAAATACACATGCACGCACAAACGACAAGATAATAGTAGCACATGAACAGGAGTAAATGCAGATGAAATAGTCTAACTTATCTTAGTGAATTATTTATCAGATACAATTTTGAAAAATGATTTCATAGCCGTGTTTGTCCTGAAAGGAATTACTCTAAGACGGCGGCCCAAAGGTAAGAATTGCAATGATCGCTTAAATAATATCTGTCATAACTTAGAATCATTTGCGCCTTATTTAGAATTCTTTTGTCAAATAAATTTTGCAAGCTGGGCAATTGTTTTAATATAATTTTGCTGCATATTTTGACAGAACCAAACCAGGTATGAAATGAAAATGTCACAATACTTTCAATGAAACATAAATAGAATAGTATCATAATTTTAACATGGTTAAATGATCTAAGTTTCCTTAAGAAATAAAGTTATTGCTGTCCTTTGTTGTAGATAGCAGTGGTATTAAGAGTTCCATGATTATTTTGAGTCTATAACTGTTACTAAATACTAGTAACAACATAGTAATAGTATCATGTATATTTCTTTTGTTTTAACTTTGTTATATCCTCTTCCCCATTTCAGGTCTTTATACATTTAATTATTGCTGAAAACCAAAGTTGCAGATTCCGTTCACTCATTTCTTATAAATCCTAGCTCCTTCGTCTGCAATGTCATGCTGTATTCTAAACAATTGATGTCTATCTCATGTTTGTTGTTTGTTTGTTGTCAATGGTAGATAGAGTCAGACCCTCCAATACCGTACATGCTTGTAATTCTGTACACTTCCCTAAAACTTTGTTTTCTCAGTTTGTTAAAATGATCTCCATGCTGGTTCCATTGATGGGTTTGAAAGTTGACATATGTTATTATACGAGATATTTCTTTTTAAAATCTAACTGCATATATCGCAAATACATGTAAAATAATTATTATGACATTAAGTATACTTTCATACATAAATATGTTATTATTAATGAAAAACAAAGTGTAGTCTTAAGTGATAAGCAAAACACATCCCGAATAAAGATAGCGCATGTAATTCCATACACAGCATGTCAAGTCGCTTTTATTCATAATTTCTTCCTTGTTTTAGAATGGCGCTCATACAAATTAAGAAAAATATGGAAATTCGCCAAGTCAGCGCAACTTGGCATCAAGCCTTCATTCTATGCACCTTATTCAGATCTTAAACATTTCCATGTGTACAGAGATAACTGGTGTATGAAGATGAAGTTTAACATTGAAAATGTATTTTGTTAATCAACTTGAAAACAAATCTCAGTTTGCACAAATACTGAAAGATAAAATTAGAAACCATAAACAAATACTGCACGGTATTACAAACAGGTGTATGGTATTACAGCCATTATAGTTACTAACTATAACCAAATATTTGAACATGATTTGTTGTTGATAGTAGACCATGGTTTACATTTCTGACTAGCTGATATCCTTTCAGATGATATACAGCAACTATAAACTGGTTGCAGTTTTGAGGATGGACCATCTATTCTTGTCCAAAAGTGTACAGTATTAGGAACACTGAATCTAATGCCTGACATTTGGGGATAAACGGGAATGGAGCATGGTAGAGTGGGAGCATATGTTACTATAATCCATCTAGCTAGACGTTACTCTTTGATGGAGCGCTAGTTTGCCCTCAAGCAACGGCTAACATCTAGCTAGTTTGACTACTGTTAATGTTAGTGCTATCCTTACAACAAATAATCATTGTGAATGGATTGATTGTAGCAAGCGAAGCAAACGTCCCGCAGAGACATGCGAGCTCGTTCTATAGATGACGCATATTATTATGAGGCAAATGTGTATTACTATAGCGAAAAATGTAAACACAAGCATACAGTCAACTGGAAGTGACAGATGCGTGATGTCACTGGGGACCAGATTCCTGATACATGAACGATTTGCGCAAGTAATGTAAAAATGTACTTGCTTCGTGGACGGTTACCAGTCGAGGCGGAACTTGCGCAGTGTGGTTTAAGATTACTTCACTAATGTGTAAATAAAATTAAATTCTAAATCATAAAGTAAATATACATGATAATTTATCATACTAATGTAACTACTTCTTTCGGACTTGCACAAATATGCTGCTAGCTAAATTAAATTTGAAGTAATACGAAGGTTTAAATATGTCAAGTTATCGATTAATTAAAAGTTCAATGGAGTTAACCACTTGTCGGATCGTGTTGCGACCCGACAACTGAAAATGACGAGTCAGCTACAAGTACGCCAAAGATTGAAACTTTTATTCAAACATGTAAATATAACAGTATTGAATCTATTGCAATGATAAAATGAAAGGGTAATCGAAGAAAGTGTATCCTGTGCGTACGTGTATATAACAACCATGTAGCAAAATAACAAAATGTTGCTTTGAAAATACGGTTATTTTATTCCAACTATCCGTGATCAACAATGATCAGTAAAAAGATGCACGTACTTCTCCAAGTTATTTATCCATAGATTATGGGCCATAATGGATTTGAGTTATGGGTAATTTGGAAAAACTCGAAAAGGGTTGCATTGTGCTGTAGCGTACGCACTTTTTAATTTTTGGATTCAATAATAAACACGACAAAACAAATATATTTAGATTTTTCATTTTAGAAACCGTACACAACAGTAATCTTACCAAGAATCTCTTGTCAGTGATGTTAACTTCACTTGTCACTTGAACGGCGCCATTGAATACTCTAAATACAAATTTATTCTAAGCAATTGCTGTATGGAATTAATATATATCCATATATTCCTGATATATACTAAACTACATTAGATTATACATCTAAAATACTAACAGTCTAAGATGTTATCACTCTGTTCTGGAAAAATACTAAAAATGAAACATTGTATTTTGGTTTAGAGACTAGTTGACATAAACTGGTATCCGTCTAAACACAAAATGTGTGGCTGCGTATGGTCTAAGGGAAATAACTTGAACCATTACGTTACTTGGCAACCAAAGAAACAAGTACGATCGTGTTTGCAGTGTTTTGTCAAATTATCAGTGATTAGACATAATTTAAGTCATTCAACTATGGCGGAAGGTTTAGGTTACATTACGTGGTGGGGTTTCAGTCCTGCAATAGACTTTCAAAACTCAGATGTTGGAGTTATGCTACAAAAAACATCTTTTGAAGACATTCGAGAAAAAGATTGTTTGAACATTCTGCAGATCGGAGCGGGTGATATCAGACATATTATCAAAACCATTGCATTGAGGAAGCGCCACGAAAGTAGGAAATTACATTTCTTTGTCTGTGAATCGGCATTAGAATTGTATGCACGTGACATTCTACTCATGACCATTGCGTTAGAAAGCCAAAAGAGAATGGGCTTGCAAGAAAAAAGTGAATTGTTTCTGGAACTGTATGGAAATATTCACATCAGAGAACAATCCTTTCAGTATGTAAAGAAAATGTCAACTGAATTGATCAAAATGGTGACGGATTTTGATTACATGGCTGAAAAACTACCCTTATTTGACCTATCACATTTGAAGTTCAAAGAACTCGACTTTATGGAAGGAATTCTGAAAATGTGGAGAAGCACCAATTTCAACATTGACATGTCGAAATGCTGGGATTTAAGAATGCGCAACTTCTTAAAAACTAGATATGATACCAGAATGAATGCTTTTGATTGGGATTATAGCATGATCCTGATGGAAAGGGGTGCGGAGATAATCAACAGACGAGAATATCAATCATGGCGAAACACAGGGGTGGCCTTCGAATTCCGAGAAGGAATGTATGACACAACCAACAGAACGCTGGTTTCTGCGAGAGTTTTCAAGAGTAATGGCGAGAACCATGGAAGAATGGGATATTGGGGGGATATTGTAAACAGTCCATTCATATCCTTGGGGATAGAAAGTGAAAACCAGTCGCTGTTCAAGAAAAATAACAACATGTATGGCAAAACATCAGCTGACATTTCCCAATATAACATGCAAGCAATTCTCCATGAACTCACCACAGGAGAAAAGTACAATCCACCAGAAACCAAGGAAGAAGAAGAAACATCGATTGGAGCAAAATTGACAGAGATAACTGAAGAGGAAGAAGAGGTAGGAGAAGTTGAGGAACCGGAAGCATCAGTTGAGGATGATGCATCGTCTCAAGACCTTCCTTACGAAGCACTTGCACTAGACAATGTCAAGATCACATTCCTTCCCCTCGGATCTGTAAAGGATCACCTTGTCGCCAAGAGCAAATACCACGGCCTGTTTGATGCAGTGTATTTCTCCAACAGCATGGTACACCAGCTGACACCACAGGTCAGTAAAGTGTTTGCTGATGGGTGCACAGTCATCCTGGAGACTGCCCAGTTCATGGTGGAGATCAAGAAGCAGCAGCTCGAGGAGTTCATCAGCAAGACGACAGGCATGGCCAAGGCCGCAGGATGCGAACAGATAACAGAAATAGAATCCAGTTGTTTCACTAGATTTAGGTACAATGTGAATAAAACACAGTGAATATGAGGTCCATGGATACCGCAGTAAGCCCAAATGATAACAATTTACTGACGACAACAAAAAACGCTATACTTTTCGTGATAGAAGGCCATGTTATATCGTACCAATTGTTTACAGCTTCTGTTGAATGTAAAGTAATATTTTGTCAGTGATACCAAAACCAAGATATGATTCAGCAATGTGACAATGAGCAAGACAATTTGACTAGACGAGACTATGTAATTGTGAGTTTCAGGCACAGCTTGTATTGTATTATCATCAAGACCCTTCAATAGTTCATGTTCTCACTATTTCATGACATCAGTATGAATGAGCCATTGCATTTTTACAAATATTTATTTTACTGTGTTGCAAGACCATGTTTATTTCGTTATCTACATGTTGACGCAAATTTTCTCAGTTATTTTCATGTATTACATTTTCACAATGATAACTAACGATGTGGTGCTGTTCATGAAAGAAATCATTCATATGGAGAGCTCGTCTGCATCTTCTGCATTTTATTCCATTTTATTGGATTTTTGCGACAATAAAGATTGCATTATTTTTCAAGTACTGGTATGTTATAAATCTTTAAAATATTTCAGATTGAGGTGTTTCAATTCTTCAATTTTGGAATAACAAAGCTAAATTAATGTCCAAAATTACTACTGGCCTTTAATTAATTTTGTTGAATATATAATCACATTTGAACGATAACTTCCGTGAAATATTGATGGAAGATCAGAACTGTTGGCTTCGAAGTCCAATGATCTACACCTGCACTACCATCCTATTTAACAAGTAAGATAGTTTTGTTTCGTCTAAAAGATTCTAATCTATTAGTATATTGCCGTCCCTAAGCTTAGGCTCAGCCACCTTTATGACAAACCTTTGTCTGAAAATCCCTCTTCCAACAAGGTACTGATCATTGTTTAATCCACATCGCACATCCAAGGCTACAGTCCAATCAGGCCCGAGGTTACAAAAACCTATTTCAGTACGATTCCATGCTCAACTCGAAGTTTTGTTGACAAATCCCCATACAAAATTTGAGTTTGAGCATGAAATCGTACTAAAAATGTTTCATAACCTCGGGGCCCAGAAGTGTCTTAATATCGCAGTGCAAGGCCGAGACATGACAATGCAGTCAAGGTGTAAAGTGTACATTTTCTTCAGTGGTGGCATCTTGTACATAAAGTTTCATACCCGGTAGTATGTTCTTAATTTGCAGTTGAAAAGTATGTTTTATTTGCAATTTAATTGTGTTCAAGATAACCTTAATAGTATCACAAAGCACATACCAGTATATGCTGGCAAATTAAATCATTCATTCTCAAAGGAAGTTAGTCCAGGTTCAAAATGAAAACTATAGATTTGTAGATGGATTTTTAGCAAGATACATACGGTATATCTATTCCAAGATAAAGTTCTATATAGATCAAGATTGCTTTGGGTTAAATGTAACCAGTTTGATTTGAAATCATAACTTCTGAGTTTCATAGCAACAGGATATCAGTCTGTGTGGGACAGAAAGTAACTTTCGCGAACATTGATGCCGGGCCCCCGGGACGGGATTTGAACCAGGAACCTCTGCGCTACCACCCGCCCCCTGGGTCCTTTATCCTTCCCAAACATTAGGACTGAGCGGCGAGCACTGTCCATGGTAAAGTTTTAATTATCTGCTGAATTATTGTGTGCAACAGTTACATGGAATACTATTCCACTCTTGATATATAATACACCATGGGCCATTACGCCACTATCTGTAGAAAGCATTTCCATATTGATTTGTTGATTTCGGAACAATGATAGCATTGTACAGTGTAAAAGCCTGCTTTTCTGCAGACGGCTGCATGGAATCGATAAAAATAGGCATACTCGGACACGCTTCCTACAAATACAGTGACCAATGATCCATGGTGTAAACAGGTATGGCAATTTTCCATGGTTCTGCAGAAATTCACCGATTTATTTGTCCAGGGGTCGATTTAATTGCACTGGACAGACTTCATCCCCGAGACCCTGGGCTTGGTTTCTGCTGAAATCACAATTGTCTGTTGCTATGCTTGGCTATAGCAGATTGGTAAAGTATATACCATAAGTTGCACCTGATACTACCAAATTCAAATTCATGGCCTTCAGTTTTGTAGGCTGACACACAACAACAGATTATCACAATCATGCTTGAATGATACAAAACTTGAAAGAAAAGTTGGTTTCATCAGTGTTTACTTGGCACTTGATGACAAAAAACGATGACAGATATAAAAATATTGACACAATTAAATCTTGTTAAATGCTACAATGTCTACAGATTG
The DNA here is from genome assembly GCA_032361225.1 of Lepetodrilus schrolli. NCBI lineage: Eukaryota > Metazoa > Mollusca > Gastropoda > Lepetellida > Lepetodrilidae > Lepetodrilus > Lepetodrilus schrolli. The sequence continues at coordinate 37,083 of JAUTBT010010881.1, forward strand.
TACAACTTCTTCGAAGGCTGTGATACTCTCCTCCAGAAAATCAGTGCCAACCTGGAAAGACAGTAAAGACATCCAATCAATTACGGCAATAATAAAATGAATGTTTTTTTGTTTTTTTACTTCAGGTAGAATGGAGATGCATTACAATATGTAAATCATCATTGCTTAAGATATATAGAAGAATTGAAATCATACAAGTCTACAGTAATATGAAATATTTCTGTTTCAACTAAAATACCATACCTTGTCATCTTCTACTACACACATAATCTGTAGTTTGTTTATGCCGTAACCCACTGGAACCAGTTTAGCTGAAACAGGGTAAACCAAGTAGCTATATGCAATCAGATATTGCAACATGTACAAATATGTCTTCACGAAATGCACATGTTCATTGTTATTGTGTTAATACTTCCAATTTAAGCAAAATTTGTGAAACTACCTTTCAAATGTGATTTCCACCTTATTTTTTCAATTGCTGCAATATTGGCACTAGTCCGATGATTGAAAATTCAATTGATATGTGAACAGGACTGATTACTGTTGAACCAGTAACCACTACAGGCCCCTGTTCCACAGAATAATTGTAGCTGTACGAGAGTAATAACTCCATGTTAACATATTGTAGCACTACGATCGTTCTGTGAACTCCAAGATTAACCTGGAAAGAGTGAGTGAGTGATTATGGAGTGTACCGTCGCTGCTGGAATCTTTCAACCATTTAAACATTTAATTAGTAAAAAATGTAGTTAAAATTATGTACATGATGAAATATCTAGATGAATAGTTAAATTATGTATATATGATTTAATAGCTTGATGAAGTTGATTTTTAACCTTTTATAAAGACCAATAGCCTTGAAAAATGATAAAATTTTTATGACCAGGGACCTGAGTAAATAAATGCTTTAGGTTTGGCGATGAATAAAACCAAGGGTGCTGATCTTTAAAGTCCACATAATCAAGCAATATATGGTTGACCGTAATGTCCTCAAGATGGCGATCTCTCATTAACAAGTGACTTAAAACAACTGACAAAACATTGACAATATTTAGTAATAATGTATCCTTAATAGGGGTGTGACGATACTGGAAAATACATCTGTAATTTACAATGAATTTGGTCATTGTTGTTATTGTGTCCGAGTGTAGTCGAGATAAATAATGTACGTGTTACTTACAGCTCGTCCACCTTAGGCCATCAGTTTGCACAGTTCGGACTTTCTTTTCTAGATCTTTCATGTCCGTCTCGTCATCCCAGGGTTTTACGTCTAGGATGATGTTACTCTTGGCGATCAGTGCCGGCTCTGTAACCATAGTAACAAGACTTTAGCAATACCAGATATAGCAAGAACCCCCCCCCCCAAGACAATATAAGGGAAGTAACTGGCGGGTTGCCCGCCTGCCAATTTCAATCGACGAAAACAGAAGTTTTGATGGAATATAGTCGCATAAAATGATTATTTCGATAAAAATTACGATATTTATGTATTTTTAGAGGGCGGCAAGTTGAATGTGTGGAGCTCACACCTATTGTAAACAACTCGCTCAGGAGTCACATGCATAATGAAAACTATAGCTACATTTACAAGAACGCAAGATGCTTATCATATCCACGTATATTTATGGACTTTAATATAGATATTCAACTTTAAGTACATCACTGTATAATTTTAAGTATTACCACAATGTGTATTACCACAATCAGGCAGCCTGAGGTTTAATAATACAAGGGTTTATTCTACATGGTAATATCATTATCGTATATCGTGGGGTATAAGCCCACCACCCTGTATCAAAAGATAAGCAAAGTGGGCCTATTCTGTAGTATAAGCCCACTACATATTCTGCAAATGTATCCCCCCTAAAACTGAAATTTGAGAGTGTTTTTCCTACGTCTATTTTCTGTTTAGTTAGTTGGAATCGGGAAGTTGAGCTGACCCAATGCCGAATAGTTTCAGGGGAATGTCTCAAATTAACAATCTGATTACTGGTACTGTTGAAAAAAACTTCACAGTATCAGTTGATTATATTGATATAATGTTTCCCCAACAAACAAGATTGATTGAGATTTGAATGAACAATGCGCTGACCCACGACAGATTGATAACATTCAAAATGGTGGCCGTAAATCGAGTGCTCCTGTTTTCGATCGGTAAATATTACGGCAATAAGTTGGATCTTCTTGTGGTATAAGCCCAGTACCTTATTATCCATTATTGTATGAAGTGAGCCCGTTGCGGTTATACCCCACGATATACAGTATGTATTATATCAATACTACTCGCCATGTCTGAGACCACGTGTTGCTCTAGTCATCACTGATTTAAATATCCTATTTAAATTGGTCTTTGCAACTAGGTGTGTTCATTGTCGCCGGCGAGCACATTATAGTAGTATTTTTGTTCGTTACGTGAGTGAATATTTAATGACAATCTCCATTTTATTTTTGTGTGTGCAAATGCGCTTAAATTCATTCCCACGAATATGTCAATTTTAGCATTTGCTCGTGATTTGTGTCCATGAAATATAAGTGTTTTACAGTATATGAGAGTATATTTACATCTTTGTCTGTTGAATCTATAGGGTTACTGGTACAGGGTTACTGGTACAGGGTTACTGGTACAGGGTTACTGGTATTATGGCTCATGGTTTGACTTTTGACATGTGAGTGGCAAATATTTAACCCATGCACAAATACACCATGTCGGACCCAATGTTTACAATGCCAACCTGGAAATGTTAACATATACTGTCTATTGCTTCAGGGGGTTGGTTCTGTGAGAGATCACCTTCTGTCCAGTAAGAAGAATATACCGGGAAGGGAGTTGAGACAGTCAGTTGAGGTTGCATTCAGCCTTTCAGAATTAAGACACACCTATGGACTGGCTTTCAGAGAAAGGTGAGCAGTAAAGACACAATTTCAGAGTAGCAGCACATGGTGCTTTGAAATGTGAGAACAGTATGCAGAGATCTAGATCACCTGTGTATTTGTCAAAGTACCAACATCAAATAGCATAAAAATAATTATCCATTTTTTAATTGTCTTATAACATTTATATTCTTTGTCATAATGCCTAACAGTACACTTTTACAATGGAATTGTCATGGTTTTAGAGCTAATTTTAATGAAGTATTGCTTTTGACCCAAACATACAATCCACAAGCAATATGCAGAAAACCCTCCTGCAAGATACAGACAGTATTGACTTTTGTGGCTATACTTTATTAAATACATATTCTGGCATTGACCCACATGGTGGGTCATCTATATTAATTTGTCAAGGAGTACTCCACAGTCCTGTAAGTTTAACCACTTGCATGCTCTGCCAGTTCAAATTACTTTACATGTGGCAGTTACCTTATGTTCTTTATGTATACCACCATCTCACAATTTACACCAAACAGATTTAGATTCTCTTGTTGAACAACTACCAAACCTTCTATTATCATGGGTGCCTTTAAAGGTCACATCCATTGATGGAGTGTTTATATTACCAATAAAGGTAAACACATCGAGAAACTGTTATCTGATCATCAATTATATACTATCCTATAGATCATCCTGCAAGTGGCACATATACTGCAATTGATTTATCTATTACAAATCCAGAACTTATTCACGATCATTGTGGGAGTGATCACTTTCCACTGGTTTTGAAAATATCATCCCCTGTGCTAAAAACATAGTTGCATGTTGGAACTTAAATGAGTTGATTGAGATCGATTTGCGGGTCTCTGTAAGGAAAAGATAACAGCAGACACTTTTCAACATGACACAGACCCAATAAAATCGTTCTCCAATTTGTTAATCACTATAGCCTCTGAATGTATTAATAAAACATCGACAATTTCCTCCAATTAAAAAGCCATGTTACACAAAACTGTAAAGATTTCGGTAAACAACGCAAAAAGACCCCAAAATATTTTAGGCTCCATCCTTCTCCTGCCAATCTCAACCGTTACAAACAAATACAAGCTAAAACTATTAAAAATTAAAAATTAAAAATGCCAATCCTGGTATAATTTCATTTCTAAAATGAACAGCCGTACCCCAATGAGTAAAGTCTGGAATATGGTACAGCGCATCAAAGGCAAGGGTACAAACAGTACTATTAAACATCTAAGCTACGATGATGACATTTCTATATCTAAAAAGGACATTACCAATGCACTAGCAAAATCAATGTCCAAAGTCTCCTCCGCTGATAATTATGACCCTAATATCAATAACTTTAAAACCAAACAAGAGACACATAAAATAAAATTTGACTCTGACATTGGAGAGGATTATAACAAGCTCTTCTCCTTGGACGAACTTTTAACATGACTAAACAAAGCTTGCTGTTGGTCAAGACAATATTCATTATCAACTTCTAAAACACTTACCCGAATCAAGCCTTCTCGTTCTTTGATATGTTTTCAATAACATTTGGCTTACTGTTAATTTTCCACCCACTTGGCATGACGCCATTTTCATGCCAATTCCTAAACCAGGAAAGGATCAAACTGATCCTATATAACTATCGGCCAATTTCTTTAACAAGTGTTTGTAAAACACTGGAAAGAATGGTTAATGAAAGATCAACATGGTTTTTAGAAACTAATATCCTGTTAACAAACATTCAATGTGGCTTCCCCAAATATTGAAGCACTATTGACAATTTAGTTCGATTGGAATAGTTTATTAGGAATGGATTTATCAATAACCAACAAGCGCTGTCTGTGTTTTTCAATCTGAAAAAGGCTTATGACACTACATGGAAGTATGGTATATTAAAAGATTTACACTATGGGTTTTTGAGGCCGTATGCCTCAATTTATTGATAGCTTTTTAAAAAGCCGTCAATTTAAGGTTTGTGTCGGGTCCACCCTCTCTGTTGATCCCACAAGATGCAAGATTATCTGTAACACATTTTAGTATAAAAATTAATAGCCTTGCCAAAGTATTAAATTATCATATTGATGGTTCACTTTTTGTGGACTATTTTACATTTCATGTAGATGTTGCAATATGGCCACTTTTCGAATGCCAGTTGCAATTGTGCTTAAATAGAATTTCTAAATGGGCTTTGGAAAATGGATTCTTGGTCAACAAATTTTATCATTTTTAAAGGCAATTGGTTTTTATGGAAGGTTTTAAATTACTTATTACAACTGCATCAAGCTATTAAATCATATACATAATTTATCTATTCATTTAACTATTACATCATGTGCATGTTTTTCATGCTTCATTTTTTAAATACATATAGTAAAATAATTAAATGTTTAATCGTCGCAATTGGGTGAAAGATTCCATAATCACTCACTCATTGTCGTGCATTTAATGTTGCGTGCACTGCTTCCACTGGATCGATGAAAAATGCCCATAGCGACGTAAATCAAGTTTTTTTTCCAATCTTGGTCGCATAACACTGGGCGAAATATTCCAGCAGTGACGCAAAAATATAGTTTACTTGTTTTGTTTAGCTTTTATTGTGCAATTCCAACACGATACTTATCCATCAACTTGTATGTCTGCAATGTTCAGCAAACCAAGCGGAGATTGTTTTGTTATCTCTCTTTTTGATTTACACAAATTTAGAGAAGCAAAAAAACCCTCCACCCCAATATGCATTGATGAAATAGACGAGCCACAGTGGTGTGTCTAGACTGTGGCACTCATGGTTGATGCATACCGTAAGTGCGTACCTCAATTATTCTCCTAATAGTTCGAAATGGTAACTATATTAAGGATTTAAAAAAAAACAATATTTGGAAGAATGATTGTGTTCGAATAATTAGAAAATTATGATTTGAAAAAAAAATGGTCATGTTCGTATTAATATAGGTGTTCGAACTATTGGGATAAATACGGTAGCAACTTACAATATTCAGTTGTTTCTGTACATCACTGTGTGGTTACATTTCCTCTTCAGTCAGAGTCAACCCATGACAAATGAAAGAATGACACTGATTGGCCCACTGAAGTCATGCAGTTCATGGGCATGTTGTCATGGTAGCAAGATTTTCCTGGCTAACCCCCACCGACTGGCCGAAACCATTCTTTACCACAAGTTGCTGAGTCAGCATATTTTACAAGTCAAGCTACTGGAGAGATGTGTGCCTTTAACTGCCAGGTGAGACACCGACTCTAGATATGATCAATTACCAAATAAAATCTATTTAAGCCATGAAACTGCCAGGCTCACCGTGATTTATTATAACATCAATAACTGATAGGTCATTTTGTCTTTTTGGCTGATGTTGGGGAACAAGCTAAAATAATGTATAGTCTAGCATTCTGCGCCTGGCTACGGAACCTTTTTGAGTATGATTTCATGCTCAACTCGGGTGTTGCTCTCAACAAGAGTTTTGTAGCCTCACGGTCTGATTGTAGTAACGAACCACTGCAAACCCTGCAGTAGGCTGGAATGTCTGTTGTACTGTGCACTAAAGACACTGTTGTGGTATCCTCCTCAGGAACATCGGAGATGAGTTACTGTTGACGCTGGAGGACCTGGCTGTGGCGAACTGGACCTCGGAATCCAACGTGTACCTTCAGGACAGCAGAATTACTGGGAATGGCTTCAATGTTAGGTGTCACAGAGGTGTGTTTTCTTGTAGCATGTACCACTGCTAGGTATCAATCACATACACCTTGTAAGCATTACTGTTAGGTGTCACACGGGTGTCTTCGTATAGAATGCACCACTATTAGGTGTCACATAAACGTTTTAAAACATGTACCACTGTTAGGTGTCTCAGAGGTGTATTCTGATAACATTGTTTGGTGTCGTAAGTGAAAGACCTTGGTAAATGTGTATTTTACTAAATTTTTATATTAATAGATCAATATTAAGTTATAAATTAATTATTTCCGACACATTAACTGTATATATTTTTTTTCAATGTGTACTTTTGAAACTTCAGTAACAGTATGATACCACATTTTCTCTATTAATTCGAACAGGAGAAACTAATTAAATTTGTAGCCATTGGAATTATTCGAAAAATACGAAAATGCTGAGTATGCTCTTATTTGCCAAATTAGACATGGAACTTTCACTCAGTACAGACCATTGCATGATCTTTTTAACAATGTACTTCATTCTTACATAGACCACCAGAAGTGAATATATAAAGCACATAAAATAGGACAATGTTTTAAAAACCCATTTTATTTGGATTTGTATGTTATCGTCTTTCTTCAAACAGATACATAAACTTCATGTCATTATATACTGAGTCAAAATAAAAACTTCACACCTTTTAATATGAAATAAAAATATGACTTGTTAAATTAGACAGTTGTCAGGTATCATATCATTGTTCCCGAACTATGGACT
>JAUTBT010010882.1:0-24183 GCA_032361225.1 Lepetodrilus schrolli
TGGTCAAAACCAGCGGTGTACTCCCGATTACCCCATATCTCCGTATACCGGCCGATCATTGTGACCAAAGCATTAGATGCATTGACCGACGGATACTATATAGCAGATTGGTATGGCATCTCGTGCGTTACAAACGATGTGTAAATATATATGATGTACATGTACTTTTTCTGTTACTCACCTTCCCTCCCTCCCTACTTACCTACCCCCCCTCTCTCTCTCTCCCATTCTCTTTCTCTGCTGGATATACCTCAGGCACTGCTCTTTACAGCATTGTCGGTTGTCTTAAGAATGGTAAGAGTTAGGTAGCGACTTGTTTTTTCTTACAGGTTCTAACGGTTCCAGACTTTCTATGTCCTCATTCGCCATAGAGGCACGTGATGTGGACATAGTTGCCCAATCAGTGACAAACTACGTACGGTCTGTTTTTGAATGCGCTGAACTTTGTGCAATGAAGTGTTGCCAGTATTTCCTCTTTGGACCGGATATGTGTAAAGTGTTGACTTACGGACACGATTTTACCACTTCCGGTCAAAGTACAAGGCTCTACAAACAACGAGATGTGTAACTATGGCATACACGGAGCTTTGTGAGCAAACGAACTAGATTACAATTCTAGTATAATGTATTGTACATGTAATCAGCTAGAATGTATTATGATGCATTTACTGTATTCAGCTAAGCACGAGCACGTACATAAAATGGGTACTTTAGTGTAGACGTGGGATATTTCATTATAAATCACATCTAATCGTAATCTGGGCATGTCTTATTCGGACAAATGTTTTACGCAATTATTATACCACTCCAAACAAGTTAAGGGTCAATAGTTTATTGCACTGTAAATTTAATATGCTAGTAAACGGATGTTGTTTTGCTGTGTGGCATCTTATCTCGAAAGCTAGAGTATAAACTAATTAAATCCTGAAAGTTAAATACTTCCAATTCAACAATGAATGTGTGATTTTGCCACGAATTATCAAATAAATTCATCCTCTCTTTAGCATTATATATGTGTATATGTGTGTATAATCTCCCAGTCGAGACTACAATGCAGTGCTCGATATGGTATGATGGGATTGGTTAGCAACGATGGTGATGAATATCAAGTGTTTTCAATACTAGACATAGTAGCGAGCGATGACTTGGCTAACAATGCAGCTTGACAATGGAACATCGACCTACGTGTGTATATAATACAGTCTGTACAGCGTTAAACGTACATAGAGATTATCTAATGAAGCAAGATGTACTTTGTGAATGAATATTTTATCTAAAATTCTATTTCTATTCGAAATAGCAGAGAACATTAGGTGTTAACCAATTAGTCAGGAATTATCCAATAAGGTACTGAGATGAACTTGTATGACAGGAAATATTAAAAAAGATAATTGATAAAATACCATTTTCCTTCAGAAAGTATTCCATTTGGTTCCATATTTCTATTAATTAGATTCTATAACACTCTTAAGTAAAGCACTGCAATTCCTGTCATGCTGCAGGCCGAAGACATCACGTTTTGGTCCTGTTACTGCTAGGCCTATAATACGCTCGGACAGGTGCTTCCTCGAAACCGGACCCATATGCCTACTTTACATCCGGCAAACTCTTTCGTTGATGGTACATTTGGTATGACACATTTTCTAGTACGATTTCATGGTCAACTCAATGTGCAAAAAACATCTCCCCGGATAATTAATAATTATAATAATAATAATAATAATAATAATAATATTAATAATAATAATAATAAGAAGAAGAAGAAGAAGAAGAAGAAATACTTATAATTATACGATAGGTATGTATGAAATTGTACTCAATAAAACTTTCGTAACCTCGTATATATAATATACTCCGACTTGGTTCTGCAACCTGGGCACCGTTTCATGTAAGATAGCCGTACAATACATTAAAGCAATGACATCAGCATTATCAGCTGCGCTAACAGAATTTGTGAAATACATAGACGAGAATCTTACTTACATACATTTTGACAGACATTAACTGTGAGGAAAATATTTTGTTGATTTTTGATTTTTCGATAATATTGTTTAAGAAAACGTCGCTCTAAACATGTAGCACAGGACAGGACATTTAAATAGCGAAATTCATCACCTACTCCACGTTACATAATGATGTACATGTTCTTTCAACCTTCCCGTTTCTACAGGTAAGGAATCGTTACAAATACGTCTCAACTCCAAAATATGGCTAAATACATGTTTGACATTGATTGGGAATTGACATCGTTGTATCAATGCCGACCTGTACAGAACCAGAGCGAACAGTGCGTGTCATTTAGTCGCTGGCGAAATCCTTAATCAGCATCATACAGTGGTCGGTTACCCGGTAACACTAGGAAATCAATGAAATATGAAGAGATGCATCTGAGATGGAGACAATATGATGGAAAAAACACACTATTATGAGACTGCTTACCCGCTAGCTAGCCCGCGATTGAACGAGAACATCAACGTCTGTAAAAGAAAATGGCAGGCTCACCGCATGATCACATCTATCAGATTTGTAGAATTGGACACCGTGTTGGCCTTTCGCAGGTTTGAGGTATGTTGTGTTCAAGTTCAGGTAAGATCCAATATGAATTGAATAATAATAATAATAACAATAATAATAATAATAATAGCAATAATATTGATTGAAGTATTGTTTTGCGTGGCAGCGGGAATATTTCACCATTACACGATGATGACAATAATAATAATATAATAATAATAATAAAATGAATATGAATATAAATATGAATATCGTTGCCTGAGAACCAGCTTATTCTAACTCCCACTACAACGGTTTTTAGAAAAATGGCGATTGAAGTTTTGCATATCCTTATTTATAACAGATGGTGGTTTACAGCTGTAAAATTTTATACATAAGTTATGACATACATTACTTATACACACACAAAATTGAAATTAAATTCTGTTAGTTTTCGTAAAAATGCACATTTCTGTTTGGAGATAGAACGTTTGTTTAACACTGAAGCACTAAACTTTGAGTATCATAGTGTTCTATGTCCATTACTCTTCATTAATCACATACAATCTCTTTAAATAGCATTTGCAGATAGAACAGTTGTATCATGTCAGATTGTACTATCTTATATTCAAGATTGTGGAGTTAGAACAACGCTATGCGCCGAAAACACCTTTATTTTGCTATTCTGAGGCTGAAACTTCGCGAGGACATAGAACAAGGGCATAATTTTACCCATATAACCCTAAGTCCATTAAAAAACAAAAAAGGATCTCAGGCGACGATATAAATATGAATATGAATATGAATATGAATGCTAGCATTTGCTCCATTCATTATACATTATAACTGTGAATAAATAGAACAGTTTTAACATTGGATGTTTTCGGTCTTTGATTTCTATTGCGAATGAGTGTTCAACAAATATAGCTGCTATAGATGTACTGAAAGATATAACCTCCAAAATACTTCTTTGAAAATTTCGGTATTACAAGTAGATTCTGTGTTTGTGATAGAAATTATTTGCTTGGTATGTAATATTCGGTATTACAAGTAGATTCTGTGGTACGATTGGTCGTACGAGTAGAACTTGTTCTATTCATGCGATCTCTGTCTTTGCGAATCACATCGCATGTACGCTCACACGGTGCAATTCGACGCATTGTTACAACCGGTCGATCCGTGTGAGTCCACCTTTAATGAGGAGGTGAACTAGATTAACACCCAACCTGATGTCCCCTTCGACAAATCAATAGTGTTTCATTTCATGCTATAACAATTATTAAATTTTAAACCTGAATAGCATTGGAATGATTACAAGACAGTACAATTGTTGTATTTTTGCAATTCAGGTAGGTTAGTTTTAACAATTTAGGTCACTTTTTATTACAGTTCATGGCAGAAAATACCATTTATGTCGATTATTACAAGTCAGGGTTCTAGTGTATATACTAATGTTTATAGGAGAGGTTGACATTAGTGACTTTGGTCGAAGATCGCGTGACAAAAATGGATCCATGCCCTCCAACCGAACGTTTAGCCTATATGGACTTCCCTCCGTCTTATGACGAGGCGGTGTACGGGTTCAGGCCAACCCCTACAGCGCCCCCCGACGTCGTCCTCGACCTGGTAGATGCTTGGGACACACCGTCCTCGGAAGGTGCAGTGACCGTCGGAGTGTCATCACTCGAGGTGACATCATCTGATGGCGCGGAGAATGAGCTTATGCAGGTCATGTCACGTGATGCAACGCGATCATTTCGTGTAAGTGTTGACCTGTTGTAAATATAATACATTATGTAGACTAACAATGTTATTAAGAATAAGATTAATAATACGAGGAGGAAGAAGAAGAAGTCCTTCTCGAAAGATAGCAGTACATTATTCGTTTCCCCGGTCTATGGACCAGTGTGAGTTCCTTTTCCTTTTCAATTCCCTGGGGAGTATACAATCCAAGCTGTCGTTTCAGTGCTAGAAGGTTATGTACACTTGAAAGGCAATTTAGACATAATTATCACTTTATAACGCAGTGCAACAGTCTATTGCGCCGTTCATTGCGCACTTCCGGTCCAAGAGGAGACGGCCTATCCCAAGTAATCACGAGACTTCTGGTGTTGGCGGGGATTCTCACAATACTGATTGTGGTGACTGGGTTAATTTTCGACATCGTCACACGCGACCCAGACAACGAGCGGAAGACACATCTCGACTTAAACGCACCGGATGTACGTGTCATGGAACTGAATTGGAATCATCAAATAAGTTCAATAACCAACTCCGTAGGAAAAGCTTTGACGTCCATTAAAACCACCAAACGGCCTTGATGACCAACCTTTCCGGTTCCGGTTCGGATTGTGACAATTATGCCGACAAATATTGAATAACGTGATCCATGACGGATATAGAGAATACTAAACGAACTTCCGTCTGATACAATTTTTATGAAACGAGTGAATCTTTTGGTATCTGAAGAGCGAAACTATTGACGAGTTTCATAAAAATGGTATCACACGGAAGCAAGTTTGGTATTTTATTTATTACACTACCAACTATGACATGAAAATAATTTGATTACAATGTGTTTGCCATCAGTTTAGATTATATAAGACATGCCAATAAATACATACAATATTATGAGTACAAAGGCTCCACCGCTTGACACACTTTTAAAGCGTATTTACAATTAAATATTCCCTTGGATTTAAAAGAAATACGACTTTAAAATAATCAAGGAATGGTGAATTCAAACTTGTTTTAATAGGAATAAATTGTGCTAGTGTTTATAAAGTCATTCAAAACTTAATCAAGTAACTTGCCGATGTGCGATTTTAACATCTTGGTACAGTCGATGTCATCTGACAGATCACCTTATTGTGACCCCGTAACCATTCGCAAAAGGTAAAAGTAGCACCACCACACACACACACACACACACACACACACACACACACACACACACACACACACACACACACACACACACACACACACATGAGCGTGTGAGCGTACAAGTGAGGCGATTCGCAACGACAGAGATAGCATGAGCAAGTTCTTACGACCAATCGAACTAGGCTCGTCGTAGAACCGATCGACCCGTGTGAGCGAGCCTTTAAACAGTCAATTGCTGCCAAACAGCCATCCCGGTACCCTGTGGCAAATGAAGCCACTGGGTACCGGGATACCAAACAGCCTACTATTATGATGTCATCACCAATTCAAAATTAATGTACATCAGCGTATTCATTTTCCCAGTAAAAACTTTTCAAATGTGCTATTTTTATTCTGAAAGGATTTAAGAATGATATTGGGTGATAAATAGAATCTCACCCTCGCGTGTTTTAATCCTACTATTATCCTACTCGCTGATAAACGTAACGTAAAAGCAGAGTATTTATGTTATGTTTATCAACGAGTAGGATAACAATGATATCAAAACACACGAAGGTGAGAGTCCCTCTATTTATAATGGAATAGCCTATATGTGACAAATGACCACAACTATAAGATTTCGTTGTATTGCGTGGGTATACATTACATTATATCATATTCTAGAAATAAGATAATTGAAATTAAATGTTGTTTAGTTAATTTACTACCAAAGACCACCATCGATGGGACATGTGTCACGCTGACCTTTCGTGAACTTCAGCCGATGCAATATGAAGCTACGAGATAGGACACACGAGAATAAATAGCATATGTGGCATTGATGCTGGTAGTACGGACAAGAATCCGTCTATAAGGTCGTCCATTGTAGACTTGATATCCAGATCACACACGCAACCATATCAGCATATTCGTACCAGTAGTGGTAGTTATACTAATAGCGCGCATAAGTGGGTCAAATTCTATTTTTCGACATATCCGGTTTAATGATTCTGGTGATAACCTACACAGTGACATGTGCATGGCTGCTGTTTTATTTATGTACGTTATGTTGTATCACGATCTATAATGTGTGGATCATGCTGAACAACATAATTCATCTCTGAATCGAACAGAAATTTAAGCTCATGATCCGTATTAACGGCGTATTAAGATTTTTTTCTGGAGATTAGTCAACCCAAAGCCTAGTACTCGTGTATGGCTATCACCGGAACTTGGAAGATTCTGGGTAATTCTTGGAAATTAAAAAAATAAACGTGACCCACTTACAGCCCTAATTACGCAATCTCATTAAAATTAAATCTCGTTTCGCTGCTGGACATTTTAACATTCCTAGATGTCCAAATATCTGAGTGTCAGTATCGGATCTCATTTTAATGAAATTGCCAATTACGAATAGGATTTTGCAAGAAACGATTTCATTTGGTAATATATATTTCTTAAACCGTTCGTTTTAAATTAAATATTCTCATTGGAGAGTATGCCTATCTAGCAAACGAACCAAGATTTAATTGTAGGGCTACATTTTAACGTAGATTGCAGTGTTTCAAAATTCAGTTAGCCTTATTGTGAATGCATTGTTTCATAGTGTATATCATCTTGACCGTGTATTCAATCACAATTGTACTTCATACCTTCCCCGATAAATGGTTGCTTTCATCGTGTTCATGAATATAATGTAATATATATGCACACAGACAATCTACAATATGTCAATATTAAAAATGTAATTCAACTGCAAAGAATACATGTGTATATTTTAAACTGAATAAATATTCTTATTTGAAAGAAAATATATTATTTATATGTCAAATTAAATCTTCTAGACAGGAGCTACGTCTAAGCCGATGGATGATAGAGAAATTACGTTTATGTGGTAGAGAATGTACTCGCTTCTGTAAAGATCCTAGGAATACATCGATACCTTGTCCAACACAGGTCGAGATAAACCTACAAGCGGTGTACATTATGAACATTCGTAATTACATTACATTTATCCATTGTGAACTGCCAGCCCAAAATATAGAGAGACCAAAGCAAACAGTCAATGTATACTTTTATGTAGACATGCAATTTTCGGGTGCACGACTTCCGGTATTTACTTGACGTATTTCCGCCTATGTTGCATCTTCTATTGCTCAGAGGCATTGTACAGCGTGGGAGGTGTGTCAACGTACGCCAACGTTGATTGGTTTCGGAATTATCATCGCGTAAGAGGAGGTTTTTCCACTGTGTAGCGCTACCATTTTTCAGAAGACGGATCCCAACCAATACGGCGCAATGAAAATGCTTTTCAACGGCTATAGAGACATAAAAGACCTACTGGTACCATATAGCAGAGTGATATAGTACACCCCGCAAGTGGAACGATGCGTTTGCATAGTTTGTGATACTGTCTTGTCTTGTCTGAGAACCTTGCTGCTCTAGACTGGCATTCACGAATATTGCCGACAGATCGATTTTTGGAATCTCCTGCCGGTGGAGAACGATAAACCGCGGACATTGACAATGATTGAAGTTATTGATCAATGCCTATTACCCCCGTTGCCGAGCCTGTTCCAATCCCGTGTCGACGTATTCCAGGAATATTCCTGCCTTTTTGTAACTGCGGAACGGAAGTGGTGATTCCGTGAGATGTGTTCAATTCCCGGGACGTCGTAACTATACTGGGGAATGCTATCCTGACATTGGGAAACAGGTGAGTCCAATTCACTAGAGTGTAGGTTTACGGGATGTCAACGTGCAAAGATGTAAGTCTATCATTATTACGTGAGTGTCCTGAATCCTTGACTCTGGGATGGGGGGATGTTTGGGGTTGGGTGGTGTGTGTGTGTGTGTGTGTGTGTGTGTGTGTGGTGGGGGGGGGGGGGGGTCATAACCCCCCCCCCCCCCCCCCCCCCCCCCCCCCCCCCCCCCACAGCACCCCTCTCATGGCATGAGATAAGTGATCAACATTCTTCAATGATGGGTGCATATACAACCATTTTAAATTGGTTTCAGTAGAACGAGCGTTTAATATTCGGCCATTCCGTGACCGTGATATTAATGATACGGGAAATGTATTTATACCAAGAAATAGTATTTAACGGTCAAGTTTGGTAGTGGTATCGACAACACTGAATGGAATAATGGACTGGTACATCACAATGTTGATATAAATTAGATCGATAACATTAGCTAGGGATATCAAGGTCAAGGTCGGCGATACAAACGGTTACAGTTCTAGCCAGTATATAGTTGAAGTTAATTTAC
Organism: Lepetodrilus schrolli; assembly: GCA_032361225.1. Classification (NCBI taxonomy): domain Eukaryota; kingdom Metazoa; phylum Mollusca; class Gastropoda; order Lepetellida; family Lepetodrilidae; genus Lepetodrilus; species Lepetodrilus schrolli. Next base: position 8,629 of record JAUTBT010010882.1, read on the forward strand.
CTACGATGGTACCGGAAAACACAATAATATAAATAGATACAAACACACATAATAGATATAGCCACTAAACGCGGCATAGAAGCGTTAAAAACCGAAAAACAATCGACAAGTCAGAAAATCTAATATAAAATTATGTTTCTGAGATGCGTTTGGTATCTAACATAATGGAGTATTTAATACTGTATATATATACCAGAGTATTCGCCTACAGCGTCCTAGAACATTTAACTTAATAGATGTTGAGTCTACCACGAGCGTTATTGCATTCATACAGAGGAATTGTTGTTTCATGTCGTGGTTGATAATTGTTTCTGGCTTTTGTACTCATTCATCATAGATCAGCTCCGTAAAACATAGTATCAACTACATGTTTGACATTATGTATCATGTTGTGTATGTGCAGGTTCTCTGTTTTTTTAAATATTTTATTGAACACTATGTAGACTTCTTCAGATTATATATATGGAGTGTAGTAATATGAATGTTTAACGGTGTCTGGTGTTGATTTGCATTGGTAGCCCTGCATTTATGATCAATTATTGTAATTTCTGATCGTTGACTATAATTACATGGAAATATATCTGACAAGCATTGAGCCCATGTCTTCATGAGCTGTTAGTCTAGAGTGAAAACAATCGTTTACCCATGGGTCTCTTAACTTATAGATGATTATTTTCGACATTAATCTTTGCAAACGTCCACTTGTATTGTATAATTATGTGGGAGCTAAATGCCCTGTTAGAGACCATCCCAGGGAGCTAAGCATCAATATTTCATATATAGTACTTAGTAGTCTACGAATACGATAATGATAGGATGCGATGTCAGCCTGGTATTAACCATTGCTCGCAAGTTTACATCCATACTCAGCGCTACAGGGTTACAGAGTTCCTATCTCTGGAATGACAAGCCTTGATATGAGTGAAATAATCTTGAAAGCACCATATGTAAATACTTATTCAAACCGAAACAAATTATATATGTAAAGTTTTAAGATTCACAGAATTCATTTTTCATTTTTGTCTTTTTGCCTCCAGATTGCATATGAATATGGAACGTCTTCCGCAAGTCGGCCTCTAAGATGGAATCCACGAGGGACGAGCCTGAAGTACGGACTACGGCCATCGTCCAGCCGCCATCATACGCCGAGGCCATCCGGGCTCCAGCCACACTTCCGCTACCTCCATATCGACCTTCCGACATGCGCAGTAGATCACCGCCCCCTCCATACTCCGAAGTGATTGGTCAACCAGGCCACGAATCGGAACCCAATACTCAAGCAAGAGCTCAGCGAATCAGAAGTGCCTACCAACCGATCGTAGCCAATGAGAGAGGTGGTAGGAGCAGACAGTCGCGTTCGATTCCAATGGTCTGTCGCGGACAACAATCGTCGCACACGATGTCTGCGTGGAGAGCGACCGAAATCCAGGTTACTGCCAGGTCACGAAGTTCGGATGCCACAGAAAATCTACTGAATGTAAGATGGCGAACTATTCATTTTAGATACATGATACTAATTTTAAAATCACTTCCATGGTTGGCTACTAGTACATATAATTATATACTAATCATTGTCAAAGACATTAAACAAAATTCCAAAAGTGTAGAAATCATCTTTAATAAAATATTAAAAATACTGCTTCCAACGTCTTTGATATGGATTTAACTCTCTCCATTTTAACAAAGGTATAGCTTGACAATAAATAGTAGGTTTATGTTACTAAGGGAATGACGATTAAAAGCAGATGCTGATACTGATTAATTAAATGTGCAAATTGTGTTTACAGTCTAATTAAAATCAGATAAATTGGACATTCGGTCGACTTCGGGCCAAATATATATACGTAAACATTCGAGAGCTTTAACTGGCAGCTTGGGTTATATACTTCCCAGGGTTTTGAAAAAGTGAAATGAGTGCATATTTAGTGCATATTAGTCTATTGACCGGGGTAATTATGTAGAGCTATGAGCAAGCTTTCGAGCAAGAATTTGGCGCAATATAAATACACCCATTATTAATATTAATATTAATATTGATATTAATATTATTATACGAAGAGTGAAAACTGGTGCTTTTATAAAGATTGATGGTTTTGGTTACATTTAATACTTTCTATTTTATACAATGCAACAATTAAGTATTTATGAAATTTAAATCTGTCCACAGCAGGTACGACGTCCGCCTGGGTCCCTGCATCACCTACATCTACTCCGACCCCCTGTCCAAGAACCCCGGGCCCAGAGGCACGGCTTCCCCACCGTCAGCAATAAGAAAGTCATTCATATCGTGGCCGGCGGGCTCGGTCTGCTCATTCCCTTGGGAGTCATCATCGCCATGGCTACCAGAGAGGCGCCCCCGGAAGTTGAGACATCAACGGTGCAAGCCACGCCCTCTGTGTACTACATGGACGATATTCCATTTACAGATAGAGCTCTTAAGAGCAATGAAAAGTTAGGATTAATTAGTATTCAAGGTGTCGAATTACAGGCTTATAGAAGAAAACGACGAAACATTTGATGCATTATATAATATGATATATGATATAATAATCTTGCTGTAAATGTTGCCGTAAAGATAATAAATGTGAATGTTTTGTAATAAATAAACGACGATGTGTTATTGGTAAGGCTCATAATCATCCTCTGTTCAACAGGGAATTCCACTACTTAGTACGCTACAGCACAATAGTCTGTCGGTAGAAGATGCATCTGATTCGATATAGCCTAATGTGCTGCTGCTGAAAGTTTAGACTGCTAGTACTCCCACATTGTCACATAAGTAGTAGAAACCAGCCCATTGATCGAGAATCAAGGTTTCTGTGCTTGAATAAGACTGATAATAAGACTGATAATAAAACTGATAATAAGACTGATAATATGGTTATATATGTGACTACTAAGACTGATAATAAGGTTAAATAAGCGACTACTTACTAATAAAGAACAAGAAGAAGAGGAAGAAGAAGAAGAGCCTTTAGCATCCAAGTTTTACATTAAACATAGGATGGTATTAGATATATAAGATGACATTAGACAGATAGGTGGCATTAGACAGATAGGATGGCATTATAAGGTGATATTAGACATACGGCATGACATTGAAAAGTCAACATAATGACACTATACAGATAAATGACATTAGACAGATAGGATGAAAGTTACAGAAGAATAGAGTTCGCAAATGATTATAGAGGTCATTAGCAATCATCGTTGAACATTTCAATACATTTGTAGTAAGAAAAACACACATTTACTAGGTCATATTTCCATTTCCCAAACGAATTTCCCCACCTGAATCTAATATTGCAAAGGGACTCTCCCCGTCGTAATATTTTAGGTGTGACAGTTTGGGATGATTAAAAACAGCTCGTGCGTTTTAGTCAATTCCTGAGTATTGGTAATTTGGTATGCAGCTAAGTGATAAAGACCTTACCAAACATGTGTTTGTAAATGTATTCAAGCTGTATATTTTGGATATATGGACAGAAATATATTAAAAGTGCATCGTTTTCTTTGAGGGTAGATAAACATTGTAGAGCATCACGGAAAAGCGGTAACACTTATGAATGCGACTATTGCTTTGTTAAAATCCCAAAGTTCCGTAGGAGACATTATAATATCTGATATGGCCTTAGATTTTAATTGTTTAAGAAAACATGACCAAATCCATGCCTACCATCATGCGACTTTCCCCAGCGGAATTAGAGGCGATCGCCAGCGTAATCGAAGCTTCCGCTTGTACACGGTGTATTAATTACAATTTATGACGTCTCAAAATTTCCAGGATCAGTCCTCCAGACCTCACTTACAGGACTTTGAATAATTATAGTTTATATCACTAACTTAATCATTGCAAAAATGGCACTTTCTTTCTGCATGTGTTAAAAAAATGGGCCGGGAACATCCGTTGGTGCAAGAAAGTCGCTTCCCTGTATGCTTGCATTTTGAAATTTCTGAATATTTACCTCCATACCCTAGTAGGTAACTTATGGTGTCTACATTTCAAAATTTCGGGGAGCATGTGTGTGTGTGTGTGTGTGTGTGTGTGTGTGTGTGTGTGTGTGTGTGTGTGTTTTGTTGTTGTTATGTTTAGACCTACATTTCTAAAGTTTCGGGAGTTTGCCACTGTGCTAAAAACGTTTTGTTCTGTAGATACCAGGAAATCATATTTGATTACCATACTATTAAATTTCCGAGAGCGTGTCCCAAACGGAACCAGTAAATAAATTTTAAAAAAGGAGCTACAGACCATCGGCATACGCTAGTACATTAATATTTACATGTAGCATGAAGGATATTTCAGTTATGAATTTAGAAATAATTTAAAGTTATTTTACCGTTTCAGTTCGAAACAAGACATTTTGATTTATACATAATAATTGAGCATTTACTAAATTTATTAGGAATATATACCCTTGCTAATAATGATTGTAGCAAATGAACAAAGTAAATGGATGGGCAGATTTACATTGTTTTGGAAGGCGTTAACTTCGCTGTGATTTTATGGCACTCTACTTTGAAGGAAAGGGGAAGTAACTCTAACGGTACTGATTGCGTGCACATGCACAAACTGGTAAAGGTTACACTGAAGTTTATCTATGAAAGGTCACATGGCGTATGCTCTTAAATGCTATGCCATTAAATGGTACATTCAATGATAAGTCGTTTGTCAAGAATCAAAGTTCACTGACCTGAAAGTTGCCTAAAATTAACGTACATTGTAGTTTCTTTTCTTTAGTGTTTCAGTTTTCGCTCAGTGTTTGAAGGGCTCATTTTTCGCGTAGACTTGACAATATGGTAATGTTTCCCGAACTGACGTGCATCTGCTACTGTTGTTACAGGGTGTCATCACCATGGCTAACATTGGGAATAAATATCACTGCATACAGTATAATTTAAACTGGCAGCCAATCGCAGTTTGTTGACAATGACATATCCCGCCGTATCCCATTTCCGCCATGTACCTATTTTCACCTCTGCCCTGTACCTATTTTCACCTCTGCCCGATAAAGTCTCATATGGCAAGATCAAGCGCCTGCAGAGGTCATGTGCAGATTAATCACAATGTAGGTCATTAATGACAATAATCTCAATAAAAAAAAAAAATCATCGTGGAAATACTAGGCCTGCAACGATACATTTTCTTATGATACAATACGATACGTATCACAATTCACAGATAACGATATGATACGATACCTCAATAATGTGTTTGATCGGAAAAACAAAAAGATGTTTGAACCCGAAATATTGCCACACCAAATAAATGAATTATGATGATAGTTTTGCAGTAATTACTCCATATTACTTCATTTGGCCATTAAGTTATTGAGCAGGTGCACAGCTGATGGAATAGCCAGGATATTTCCGTGAATAAACAAGTTATCATCGCAAAAACAACGATTATGTAGTTGCTTGATGCAAATCTTTATGTCTATGCTAACCTTAACCCTCGCCTAAACCCTGAGTAAAGCAAATTGGTCAAATACAGAGAGGCCATGATCACCACCTTTGCAAGCTGTGTTTAGTAAATTCTAGACCAATCAGTAGGCATTGCACAGAATTACTTGAAATTGATGAAAATATAAAAGTTGAACTGCATTTATATCGAATTGACTCAAAACAATTTGTTCTATAAATTTATATAATAGTTGGTTGATATTAGTTCATAAGATATAAATATATTTCGATAGAGTAGTGTGATTTGAATATAGTTAAATGTACTACTAATAAGTATCGGCTAACTTATGCGTGTTCCATGAAAATAGTGTATTCCTAGTTTTCACGTGATCTCAGCTGTTTATTTGTTTACTGGCTAGTGTTTACACGAGGCATCCATGTGCATTATCCAGCAGGTCAATTGCCACATGTTTAGGAACACAATATCTAAATTCTGTACGGATTCACTCCAATGAAGTATGTTTCAACACATCAGAACCTATTTCACACATGTATCCCATGATCATTAATCAGAAAATTAAATACATCTGAATCGTTGTGTATCGATACGTAGCCTCGCGATATACACTAATTGTCAAATTTTGTATTGTGATGTAGGAAGTACAGACCTAAATTTATGTATGCACTTTGCAGGTGTAGTTAAGAACTAGTCCAAAACGAGCATTAATATCTGTGATTGTATGCCTTTAATTAATAAAATAAAAAAAATATTGTGTATCAGAATGCCATTCCATTTTTGAAGTCTACGAACACGAACAATGTATTTCTTCTTTTTCAGTATCAGTTCGTGAACAACAGTTCGTCACGCAATATGGGTGGTAGAGAGATCAAGCGGTCACAGTACATGCGGGGAACGGCTGCCTTCAAAGCAAGGAATCGATTTATCCTCATCACAATGACTGTGACACTGCTCACTGGTGCGGTCATGGCGTACGTTCTCACACTTATCTTCAGTCAATCTCAGATTTCGATGATCATTTAAATGTGTCTTTATATATAAAATATGGTGAATGAATTTTCATTGTAACAATCAAGTACAAACCAAACTCGAAGAAAAAGAACCGATAAAGAAAGATATTATGGTTCAACCCACCATATAGTAAAAATGTAAAAACCTAGGTTGGAAAAATATTCAATAAACTAATCAAAAAGCACTTCCCTAAAGACAATAAATATCAAAAATCTTTAATAGTAATACAGCAAAAGTCAGCTACAGCTTCATGAACACTGTCGAATCAGCTGTCAAAAGTCACAACGCAAAAGTAATAAAAAAGACGAGCAACCCCGAAACGTTTAACTGCAGAAAACCAGATGAAAGTCCACTAAACGGAAAGTGCCTATCAAGCAGTGTGATATATGAAGCAACCGTCAACACCATCAAAATAAATAAGAAATGCATCGGACTAACAGGAAGTAACTTCAAGGAAAGATACAGGAACCACAAAAAACCCTTCCAAAATTAAAAGTACAGTAAAGAAACTGAATTTTCGAAGTATATATGGGGACTAAAACAAAAGAAAATAGAACACACTGTAATCTGGAAGATACTCAAGATCTCAAACACCACTATGCGGGCTTTAGGCCAGTAACTTGTGCATGGTCGAAAAATTAGCTTTAATAAGCTCTTAAAACGCTGGAATTTTAAATAAGAGAAATGTAGACACACTCTGAAAAATAACAACAATCGGGACCAAAAATAGACAGTGCCATAACAGATTCATGTAGTCAGATAATGACGCCATACAGTAACAGTCGCCTGAAGGTCGCCGTTCGCCATGAACCTCGGAGTAGCGAACGTCACATATTGTGTCTATTATTTATATTTTGTTGTTGTTGATTTATCTTGTTTATCAAAGCAAATTCATTCACCATATTCACTTGGTCGGCATGTATCATGGGTGGATGCAGGAATATATTGAATCACCCAGCCTGCTCCTGCTTGAATCCACCTCTCCATGGGTATGCACATCATTGCTATTATACTGCCAAAGTCGTCGTGTATGGGTGAAATATTCCTGATGTAATGTAAAGCACTAATTCAATCAAAATATGCTGTTGAAATCCGTTTTATTGATCTACAGTAAAAGGAAATCCTAATAATCTCATCTGTGCAACTTGACTACTTCTACATCACAACCTGGTCAATGTTTCAGGACCTATTTACAGTCAACTTTCAAAATTATACGTAGTTGGTTCAGTTCAACAATTGATGTAAAATGTGGTGAAAAATCAGAGCAGTAACGGTAAGCAATAGTCATGACACTTTTTTTGATATCTTCCATTGTAGAATAGCTTGTCAATCTAATCAGTATAATAGTTATTGTTTTATCTTTAGCTCACCACAATATCAAAATGTGGAAAGTAATATGTTAATTTTTATTTGCTGTCATTTAATTTTTTATTATTATTGATGTGTGTTTTTCTCTATCCAGATATTGGGCTAATCCGAACTTCAAGAAATTAGATGAGAACTTGATTAAAGAAAAACAGTGGACAGAAGAGCGTCGCCGTAGATACGAAATAATCATGAAGAAGAAAGCTGAAATGGAGAGTGTGAAACAAACATCCGGATCTCGATGAACAAGTTTTGATTGACAATTATATTATATAACCCAGAATTAGAGTACCCATTTTTTAAATGTAATTGACATGTTTTATTTGTGAGACTATATTCTCCATCGGCTGGATGTGGAGATAATTAAGTTTATGATGTCACTTTGACTATAAGATGGACGTTAAAAGAAAGAAGCGTACAAGAGGTGTGATCAAGCCAGCAGTGGATCTCAATGAGACGGATGATTTCAAAGACAGCGACATTTTTGTGCACAGCTCCAGACCCGTGAAGACGACTGATGTCGGCAAGAAGAGGAGAAAGCTGCTGTCATTGCAGACTTTAAGGATTGCAGAAGATGGAAGCGTTGCCTGTAAAAGTAAAAGTTCGAAAATTGATCGCGAGAAAACCAGTGTTGGAAGTAGAAATGTTTCCTCAGCGAAGTCTGTAGAGAAAGGCAAAATCAGGAAATCAAAAACTGAAGTTAAATACGTCAATTCTGAATCTGGTAAGAGAACTGGAACTAGTACGACAGTTAATGATCCAGATTCTGGAGGATCGTCTTCACATTCAACTGATAAACATGTCCGCCCTGTTAGTACAAAATCTAGCAAAGCTGTAGTGGACAAAATAGGCTCCAGTAGCAGGAACCTAATCCTTGGGTCTCATGAAAGTGAATGTATTTCCATTTATTCCGATTCCAGTGATGAAAGTAGGCCCGACTCATTGGTTAATATTGCTACGTCTGCTGAAGCTGGGCCGAGATTGAGCAGATGGCAAGTGAAGTCTTCTGACCATTCCTCCAGTGAGCCGTCGACTAAGTCTGTGAAATATTTCTTTGACAGGAGTCGCAAGGAAAGAATTGGTAATGAGAGTAGTAGTTCCTCAAGTTTGAAGTCTTCAGAATCCAAGACCAGTAAGAGAAAGCCTCATCGTGCAGCAGACGGCAGGAAGGGGGTTCAACAATGTGGCGATGGTCGTAGTTCTGAAGCTTCCAGCGATGGAAACACGCTTGAAAAATTGGATGAAACGGCCGAGATATCAGATTCACAGAATGACACTTTGAAATGCAAGACCAATGTCAGTTCATGGTCTTCCAGAGATGGGAAATCAAAATTTGGTGCTGCCAGGACTGTTTCCAGTAGAAATGAATCTAAAAGTTCCAGTGAATACTGCCTTGCACAGTCGGGAGCATCTGTCCCAGAGAAGAGTCCTCCAAGCATACGTCACTGTCCGACGTGCAAGGCGGACATTCCGAATTTGCTGTTCAAGAGTCACATCAAGGACTGCCTGGAGAGGTTCCTGCAGTCCATGGAAATGCAGAAACAGACAGGTAGCAGTCCCATGTTTTATTTTATTTTTTTTAAAAATTTGTTTATATTTATTTATTTTTTATTTTTAAATTGAATTTTTTTTTATCATTGACCTTTTTTTCAGATAATAAAAATATGTTTTCCCACAGATAGTGGTATAAATTTTTCTTTCTTTTTATTTATGATCAGAAAAAAAGGTAGTGGTTCAATTACTTCTTTTAAAAATTATTGTTGGATTTTCCTTTATAGACGCATTCAGAATATTATCAAATTTATTTACCACATTTTTATTGGACTTTTTATAGCTGCATACAGAATATGACTTGTGATATGAAATTCAGAAAATCATATCTAATAGTTAGCAGTATTTGAAGCAGTAATATGGATGTATTTTCTATATATGTTTGTTGTTGCGTATGGATGAAAGATTCCCACTGCCACATTCAACTACATATCATTTAGATGTGTTTTCCTGCTGGCTTTACAGTGAACACTCTGTTGGATGAAAAGAGGAGAAAGAAGGAAGAAGCCAGGAACCATGCAGTAGGTGGGGACACCGGCATGGGGGGTGGGGACAGACTTGGTGGAGAGCCGTGTCCGTGTCTGATCTGTGAGAAGGACTTGTCCCACCTGAATTCCCACCTGCGGGCCCAGCATGTCAACAGATGCATTGACCAGGTAAAGTAACATCACATGGTGTAGAGCTGGCTAAATATAGCAATAATCATGATTACTGTCGATGAATCCGACTCATTTCTTCTCAACTAATCTTGTTAACCGTGATAAACTCACGATGTCTGAGGCCACGTGTTGCTCTAGTCATCGCTAATTACTTGACTTTATCCTATTTTAATTGGTCTTTACAACTAGTTGCGTTCGTAATTGCCGGTGAGCACATTATAGTAGTACGTTTCTTCATTATGTGAGTGAATATTTTTTTCCCATTTTTTTTGTGTGTGGCAAATGCGCATAATTTAATTCCCGCGAATATGTCAATTATAGCATTTGCACGAAATTTGCGTCCACGAAATGTCTTTTACAGTATAATCGATGGAAATATTTAGTAATGATTTTCGATATGTAAACTGTTATCGATGGCTAAGTACATATTTATGTATTGCAAAATAGAAATGTTAACGGAATTTCCCGAAAATGGGAAGCAAGCAGCAGATTGACGTGAACAGTATGAAGACATTGCCAGCTTGTTAGGTGGTAAAGCCTAATGGTTGCGTATATTTCTATCTCATTAATTTTATAAATGCTGATATGCTTCCAATAAATTGTCATCAAAAGGCAAACATTCCTTCAGAATTGATTTGCCCAATATTTATTGATAATTGGTCGATATTGAGCTGATGATTATCGAATGTTGATGTCTGTATTGATAGCCAGCTCTTTTAAAAGTCTTTCAAATTCATATTTACGAAATTTTGAGAAGTCATTTCAATATGATGTATGTAAACAAACTAAAACTGACAAAAGATCGATTGAGATTTTCCATGCATTTGAAAATTGCATTTAAACTTGAAGTAGCCCCATGTCTTGTTTGTGTTGTCAGATCGAGAAACAGAATGTACAGCCCACAGTAAAGAATGTGTTGGATTGTCCGTTGTGTGGACACCGACTACAAACTGAAGCTGTGAGTAGCTAGTTCAAAATTGGTAACCACTGCTGTGTTGATAAACCATTGTCACAATGTGTGTTTTTATATGTACAAGTTCATGAAAGTTACCTTTCTGATGCGATATTGATAGGATGTGATGTCTATAGAGTGGCAATGCAGTTATCATCCTTGGTCTTGTCGGTACCAGCTGGTGCTCGCAGGTTTACTGCAACATTCAGCGCTACGGATATTGCGGGTTTCCTCCTGCCCTAAACTGACGTGATATAAGTGAAAGAATCTTGAAAGCGACTCAATTTACAGTTTAACTGACAGGCTGCAATGACAAAAATAACACATTGCAATGATTAGATGTGAATGTTTGTTATTTGTATACAATTTCTAAATCCATGGTACCATTCCACAGTACAATTATAACTCTCCAGGAATTATAACCTGTTATGCATGTATAGGGTATTGTAGTTCTAGAGCTACACTCGTTTCTGACTTCTTACTTTTCACTCTCGCCGACCCAGCTGGAGATGAGGTCTGCACTGGACACACAGTAGAAGGTGGAGTTGATCTCTGCCGCCACGGCCTGTGCCAAACGAGACTTGCCCGTCCCCGGGGGACCAAACAGAAGGATCCTCTTCCATGGCTTCCTTCCACCTGTACGAACAGACCTTTATCCTTGGTTGACAGCAATACATTTCCGAGGTGATCATGATAGAATGCACTGTCTACATTAACTTTTTGAGGCACTTGTCCCCGTGTCCTGTTAGACGTGAAACTACTTGCCCTGTAGGTAAAGGACTTGTTAATCTGGTCCTATTTCACTTGTCCACCTGTGGATATGCGGACAATCCATACTGCTGAGGCCTGCAGTCAGTGTTTGCTGGTTTACTGCAGTGCTATGCCTATGGGTGTTACAGGTTTCCACATAAACTGAGAAGCCTTAATGGGAGTGAAATTATCTCAAAAGCAGTTATATTCTAAACCCCAATTCAAACAAAAGCCAGAAGATGACAATAACTCTCCAGTTGCAAGGAATTACTGATTATCTTATCTGTCCTGAAATTAAATTAATGGTGTAAATGTTTATCGCTGATAATCCATTTCATGATGAGACATTGAGTATTTTACTAATGCTAAACGTCAGTGATGTATTGATGGTACATGTACATTTCTAGATCAATACCTGTAAACAGCTGTGGATAATGCAGAGGCATAATGATTGCTTCGGTGAGTGCCTGCTTAGCTTCTTTGAGACCAGCCACATCAGAGAAAGTTACTTTTTTACAAGTCAAAATAGTGTCTTCAATTGCAGATCTTCGTTCACGCTTTTGACCGTCAGTAGATGCTGTGTCTAAATGTTCTAAGATAAAACACAATACATACACACCTGGGTCCAGTTGCACGACGCTCTTGCAGGCTACAATAGTTGTAGGGACTTACAATTGCTGTTACAATAGTTGTAGCGCTGTCTTATTCAGATAGCCTACAAGAGCTTCGTGCAGCTCAATTCCAATTGTAGAAGACTCTACAATTGGACATACAACTATTGTAGCGCTACAAGAGTGTCGTGCAACTGGACCCAGAACCTTTCTTCAGGTGATCAAAACTAGATGACTAATTTAGTAATTATGATTTGCTTTTCTGGGAAAATCCTGGTTAATAAAATAAATGTGGATATAGGTCGACTTCTGCTTTTGTGAATGACAGTAATTAAATGTCTGTAAAATTCTGTATATCATATTGTTGGGAAAATTACAAACAAATCTGATATACAATTTCATTCATTCATCACTTTTTATAAATGACTATATCAATTTTTCACCATAATATATCAAATGGAATTACATCTATATGGATAGGTAAGAAAACAATCTCACCATTAGTAGATGTTGGTTTACTGGGAACGGCTTGGGCCGGCAGTGATCCTTGAGGCAAATTCAGCTGAGATATCTTTCTGATCAAAATATCAACATGAGAGTCCAAACTTTTCCCAAGTTTCTCTAAGGCAGACTGAAACAGTATTATATTAATTGAAATTTTGGCTACTCACATGGATAATATTATTGCTTCATTTACATGGTCCTGATAAAAATTAACTCAACTTAATTATGTTCACGACGGAGCACAGAGAGTAAACTGTCAATTTTTAAGATGACAGAAATACCATGGGATAATTTGGAAGGAATGTATAGTTCAAATTAATGAAACTACATACTAACAGATGTACCTTGAACAGTTCATTCTGCTGTGTGTTGTGAAGAGTTCTGGCAATGTTCTGACACCTCTGTATATTGCTCAGCATCAGCTGGATGTCAACATTGCTATCCTTGTCGCCTTCTTTAAGTGTCTGCTTTAAACTGAAAGTCCAATGATTGGAATACTAGTATATCCTGAACAGATTTCTTTCATCTTTTGAGCAATACCTATTATTGAGGTTACACAGAAAATGAGAGTGTAAGCTGAGGGTTTGGGGGAAATATCGAGATGCTCTCGGTCTGAAATTCAATATCTTGCATTATTATTATATATGAGTTAATTTTCTGTTAAAAAGAAAGAAAGAAAGAAAGAAAATTTAAAATTAGCATTGATAGAAAGATCAATCTCAAGCTTATCTGTTTATTTGGAACATTAATTACGTTGATAGACCTCTTTGACTTTGGTATAACTGCATGATGATTGATTATGAAGCTGTGCTTCCCCCATCCCATCTGTTCCCAATTATAGTAATAACTACTTGTTGTAATATAATATAAAATATCGGAATATGGTATATGATCATAACAGTATGTTCCATTCACTTCTTGTAGCATATAACTTTGTTTCAAGGTCATCATATTAGTCTGCTTTCTAGGTTTATTAGATACTTACCAAGCAATGGCGTCTTCCAAGGGTTATATGAAACAAGAAATAGAAACAGTTCTATAGTTTATTTGGTCATAGATTCATGTCAACTTAATAATATATTATTACGTACCAAAATTTAAACATTAATATTCAAAAAAAATATTATGACGCATCTTCGTACTTCCAACGCGCCCTTCTGCGGTTACAAAGCTCCTCTATTTTGTGCCCTATTAATTATATTACTATTGTTTACATTTTATTTTATGGCACAAACATAGAGCTACGTAACCGCCCCGCACCCCGGGATAACTGGTATTCTATTAATTAGTGTAGTATTCGAATAACGTGTGTTTCTACTTTTATTTGTTACTAGGGTTTATTTATACCTGTGTATAATTCTACTTCATCCATTGCTAAATATAACCAACTGGTAACACTTCGAACATTTCTTGGAGGTAGACGTCTGCAAGCATCTGTTGGTAAGGGAGATAACTCTCAACGCAGGTTGTTATAATATAGGCATACAATGCTCGTTTTCATATATTACCTGAAAATATTATTTTTTTGGCACAAGTATTTTATTAAACTAGCTATAAGTATCCGACTGTTTTAATTAATATTGTACTTCATAAAAAAAAGTATCTACAAAACAATTAAACAGCACATACAGTCCATTTCAATCATGCTATATACTCCCAAAACACCAGTCTGGTAAGAATAAACTATCCATTTAATCTCCATATCTTTATTACCTAAGACGTGTAAGTTAAACACTATCATCTTGTAACGTTGTTAAGACAACCCACATATTCCTATCTTCAGGCGGCCCTGTACACGGGAAAAGTTCATGGGAGGTTATTTTCAGGAGTTATTCTTAAGTGGTTTGATTAAACAACTTTGACTTTATTTTGTATAACTTAGATATTGTGTAAGTAAGATTAGGTACAAACAACAGCCTAAGAAGTAACAGCTAATTTAATGTGCAAAAATATTACTTCATCACATATCAGTCATACAAATATAATCATCATATCATGTGCGAATTAAAATCAATTGGCCTCCTACCAACGTTAAACGAAGTTACAACTTGTTATGGTATATTTTGTATTTATAAAAATAGTTCTACTAACCAATATTAAATTATTTGAAAGATAGCCTACCATGCAAGAATGTTTATTGAGTATTCTGAATAGAAAGACTCCTATGTGCTATCGTACGACGTGGCATCCACGATCAGAGTAGGCTTAGATAACAGTTAATCATACCCAATACACCACACACACACACACACACACACACACACACACACATACAAAGAAAGAAAAAAAAGACGGACAGGCAGAAAGAAAGAAAAACATAGGAGTCGAATTTGAGCATACAAAAATTTAATGCTTGGCTATGTATCTAAAAATAATCATCTGGTAGTCCGCACAATCTACATATGTCATTACATTCCTACAAAGTCATTTATCACCACGTGTCGTAGGTATATATTGGACAGCGGGAGACCTCTGCAGTATTGCCCACGATATTGGCGTTGCTGTTAGGTTGAAAAACAGGACCTTTAAGACAAGACATAGTTTGAAGACTAACAACATGATAATACCCGTTGCATTGCTTGTGTGTACCATCATTGTGGCATCGTCCGGTGCCTCCATCAGGGTAAATATTAATATAAATGAATTTCATAATTCGCATTTAACACATCAAATTATATATATATATATATATATATATATAAATTGTTGCTCTCTCTTTCTCTCTCTCTCTCT
>JAUTBT010010893.1:0-19555 GCA_032361225.1 Lepetodrilus schrolli
GGTGTTATAGGCACATTAAACAAGCAGTAAAATTAACCAAATTTACGATGAAACGACACAGTCACCACACAGGTAATAAAAGACGGCAGTACTATGATTAATAAAGTAAGATATGAATGTTATATTAATTATCATGCCTGCGTATTGGAACTGAAATACACGCTATTTCATTGCATTATCATGTACATGTATATATATAATGAATAGGCCTATTGTTGATGTAAATTTTATATAAGCAACCAAGCTGAAGCATAAACTAATCATTGAAAGTGTCTTCGATACAACGATGCAACTGCTAGCTAATAAATTATCATGCCTGTCTAATCAATAGCCATATGCTAGTTAGTATTACAAATCAATTGAGGATGATTTTTGTCTTTCATGGAATAATATTTGTTCAAACCGATCTTAGCTTGCTCGCTAATTGACGACAACACAACATATGCCGTACCATCAAACGACTGCTTCTTTTCGACAGAAGCAGCAGAATACAAGGGCTACCGATCACAATTTCGTTTACTGGGGTCATGTATATCGCTTATCATTATAAAAGT
Source organism: Lepetodrilus schrolli (assembly GCA_032361225.1). Classification (NCBI taxonomy): domain Eukaryota; kingdom Metazoa; phylum Mollusca; class Gastropoda; order Lepetellida; family Lepetodrilidae; genus Lepetodrilus; species Lepetodrilus schrolli. Next base: position 555 of record JAUTBT010010893.1, read on the forward strand.
TGTCAAATCGGATACATGACATCTAAAAAATGGTCCAATTCAGCGATTCAACTTGACGGAATCCATATAGGACCATGGCTGCAAATTTTGTTTATCCCGAAAAGGAAGACGATTACCACTGCCTCTCTGATGTCGATAGTCCTCGTGGTTCTACCACCACTAATACAAGGACTATGAGGACCTTAGGCATAATTATGACTAACCCTATACTATTGTTATGTTGATGGCCCTCTTGTTCCTAGTGCACAACAATATAATGACTATATTGCGCTGTACCTTTGCGATTGCTGTTGCTACTACTACAATCACTACTACTACTACGACTACTACTACTACTAAGACTACTACTACTACTACTACTACTATACATACGACTACGACTACTACTAACTACTAGTAGTACTACTTCTCCTACTACTATTACTATTATTACTACTATTACTAGTACTACTACTACTGCTACTATTGCGACTATTTTATGCTATACCTTTACTATTGCTGTTGCTCCTATTACTATTTACTACTACTACTAATGCTACTACTACTACTACTACTGATGCTACCTCTACTACTACTAATGCTACTACTACTACTACTGATGCTACTACTACTACATATTATTATTATGATTATTATTATTAATACTGATACTTATACTTATACTTATACTACTAGTCCTTTTATTATTATAAATATTATTATTACTACTAATTATTCTGCTACTACTACTACTACTACTACTACTACTACTATTACTACTACTACTACTACTACTACTACGACTACTGCTACTACTACGACTACCACTAGGACTACTACTACTAATACAGTCACTACGCACCGCTACCACAACTACTACGGCTCTTGTTTGTTCTATTCAGTTCAAATTCGATTCACAAAGGTCAACGGGAACATTTGAATGATCACTTGTTATTTACATTGGAACATTTGAATGATCACTTGTTATTTCCATTGGACCATAACACAGGACTGCATTGCTGTGTCCATTAAAGTGTGTCCTTTTTTTTGCTTTTGTAACATTTTCATTATTCATCAATGAACGGTACAGGTGGCTCGGAAAGTCGAACTAAGTATCTATGGTTACATAGATTGGCAAACACACTCTGTATATACGTGTATGGAAATAGTAATAGGATTTTAACAGGTCGATATAAGAAGAGTCAAACTAGCCATCCCTACCGAATTTTTAATTTCTCTAGGGGGCGAACAAGCAAATTACATTCAAGATGAATCACCTAAAAGTTATGGAATATCACAGAACCCTAAAGTAGCGCTCGTATATATGCCACTTCCGGTGATTAGGGGTATTCGTACCTCACGATTATTGATGACCTCACGTGTGCAATTTTACCTCCAGTAATTGAATTTCACATATTTTGAAATTACAAAGGTGAAGAACTGATTATTTCGACAGAGAACGATAGCACTATAGTTATTTGTATGGCGATTACATTATGAAATAAACTATGTAATTGATATATACAGTGTAATTGAAGAGTGTGTACTCGTATATGGAGAGGATCGTTTAAGCTTTGTGTCTTGTGTCTAGAGTGCACACCTACCGAGTAAAATACACTTATTTTGAAACTCGGCTGTCTCAATTTCATTAAAATCAGATCCGAAACTGACGCTCAAATAATTTAGAAATACGTTAGTTGAGCCAAAGAGTCCAAATATGTTTAAGGAACGAAACTTTCGATCTGATTGAATACATGAAATAGATTGGGTCCTAAGTATCGCACACAAGTAGGACTTTTAAGACTTCCGGCCCAGATTTCTCGAAAGAAAAAACAGAACTCAGCTACGTTTCTTTTCTTAGATGCAGTTTTCAGTTAACAATTGGTGAAAGTGAGACTTAAGTAATTTTAGTGACTTTTCATAAGAAATTTTGGTGACTTAAGTTTGTTTCGAGAACTCGGGCACGTTTTTTTTAGTACTGCCAGTCTTCGTACATAGCATCCGCCCAGACGTACAACAAGAGTCCGACGACAGTCGAGTTTCACAATAATTGTATTTCAGTTGTATGTGTGTACTAGGCCTTAGCTTTTACCAAATTCCAATTAAACTGCTTTCTTTGCCTTTGGTATGTGAACTCGTTTCAATTCTCTGAACTATGAGTTAGTAGACACATGTTTTATATCACTTTAGAAATAATTATTTCTATTTCATTTCTTGCGAATATTTTTTATACTTTTTTAAACGCATTCCTTACAAGAAATGTGGGCTATTTACGACTACAAATGCAATATTAGTCGGTTATTAGAGATAAAAACCAGAGGTTATTAGCAATATAATCCTTCGTTGACAACCAAAACACGCTCAGCTATGGAAGATGCTCTGCAAAATCTTCACGTTATTTGAAGATCAACCCCATTCAAGCAAATACCGACCGATTAATCGTTTACTCAATTACGTCTGAATTTCGCGTATTTACAGGTTTGCTCTTCACTCAAAATCGCGCCTTTCATCTTAATATTTACAATCAATTCAATCTGTTTGATCGCTATTAAACCACGTCTGTATTGGAACTATGTTTCCTCGCTAAGCGGAGATTTACGGTTACATAGACACGTTGCACCGATTGAGAGTGCCTAAATAAAGATTCATACATGTGTAAATGAATATCTTTATGTATAAATCATGGTCGTAAACTCTTGATTAACTCATTCACACATAATAACGATGTAGCCGTTTATTGTATATTGTGTATACTCCTGAAAACAAGTTAAGGGTCAAACATAGTTTGAAAGAACATAACAGAACAGAACAGAGTTTATTCTCATAATAAATCACATCATATGACATAAGAAAACATTGAAAGAAAAAACATTTTTGACAATGTTTATATCGCTGCCGTTCCGTGCTTGTACAATCCACAAAACAAAAACAACCCCATATAGAATGGATTGGAGAAGTAATTTATTCATTGATTTATGATCAATACAAGTCGAGATACTAAAGAAGATTTTTAGGATGTAGCATCATCTATTAATTCTAATAATGACGAGTATACAAACACAATTCTCATAGTGCACTATACTGGAAGGACGACATTAATCATACAAACACGTGTATAATAATAATTCTAGCTGTGACATGATCGGCTATATGCTGCATTCCAGACATCCTCTAAAACACAACCACATTGCATCCTTATATACGCCGCTGGGACATAGCCTAAGAGCACAGTCACTGAGACTTTCTGTGTTAAAGCTGATGTATAGTCTTGTTTAGCTCCTTCATCCTTTGATGTTTTGCCCTAGGTACAGTAGACAGCCAACGTATTGCCTACACCGCTGCTTTTACCACCTGGGAATCAATTATAGGATTCGTTTCCACGTCGTTCCAAGGTTCCACGGACTAAACAATGTACTCCAGCAAAACCTACATTAAATAGGTATAGATGTTCGCATCACCGGATGTCTTCATATTCTAATACCATGTCGTCCATAATTTGTGTGCACTGTTGCGGATATTTAATATTTTTTTCATAATAATGTCTAGAAATTCTGGTAAGGATATGCTAAAAAGGCTTCGTTGGACGGGTTCCACGAAGAGCATGTAGCAGTAAGGTATATCCTTATGTCTGAAATAAGCCCGCGAGGACTTAATGCACCAACTTATGGCTCCTGATGTTAGTGTATAATGGACTAACTGCATCTATTAAGGTTGAAAGGTTTTGGGAACGGCCGTGCGACGCTACACACCGCGGAAGATGCACAAATTAATTGCCGTCTTTCTAACCACCGACTACCGGCAGTGAAAGCCGGGTAAAATGGCTGTTCTTCTTTCCATCCTGGAAAATGAAATTACCGTTGCTGAGAGTCGTCAGCTTGTATAAGATGATCATATAGATTAGCGGCGCTGTCATACTCTACGTGTTTGCTGGGGAGTAATTGGAGCATATTGAAAGGAGACTGGGAATATCCGGTCTTAAAACAGTCCCACTTATAACGTCAGATGTAATAGAAAGCTAGCCAGAGAAGAGCATGTCCACGTTATGGCCCTTGAATATTATAGGATGATAGGATGACAACGGGCATGACAATGTTAAAAGCGATTAATTTGAATAGACCATGATTAATTATATACAGAGCTTTAGTCAAATGAGTCGTAGGTGTTAGGATTATGCTTTGTGTGTAGTGTTTCATACCACAATATTGAGCGATTATTTGAACAAGGCATGCTTCTATAAGCATAACTGTTTTAATCAAATGGGTCGTAGATGTTAGGATTACTATTTGTGTGTAGTGTTTCATACCACAATATTGAGCGATTAATTGTATATATGGTGCTTTAATCAAATAAGTCGTATGTGTTAGGATTACGCTTTGAGCAGTATATCACTGTGTCATAATATTGAGCGATTATTTGAATAATTCATGTTTCATAATATAGTACGCGTTGTTCGCCCTTACGTACGGACCATGAGTATGGTATCTTGCGTAATACTACGTCGATCGTAATCCCAACGCAAGGTTTCTAAATGGTCGTTTTGTCTCCCAACTCATAGAAAATGATCCCCAGAATATTAACAATCATGATCATTGTCTCAGTATGTGATTGTCCAACTCAGAAATACATGCACAGATTATATGACACGACCATTGATGAACTGCAGTCAAACACTAGCATATCAAATTTTGAGTGCATGTACATATTCATGTACGTATGTATATGTATGCACGTGTGTGCGTGTTTGTGTGTGTATGTGTGTGTGTGTGTGTGTGTGTGTGTGTGTGCGTGTGTGTGTGTGTATGTGTGTGTGTGTACGCGTGTGTGTCAAATTATACAACATATTCACTATTTTCATATTCACTTTGTTTAGAGATTGCATTTTTAAGTTCATATTTTCCTCAAACCGTTGTAAATATTTCAGTTTCATTATATATGTTCATTGAGCAGTGTTTATCATAATATTACAAAGTATACTCCCATTGCTTCATTTTACCTGCTTCCTTCGTCGAATTTGATCCAGTTATCAGTTCTTTAGACAAGGAAGTAGATTTTACAAAGCATAAATGTCCTCGTTTGACATAAACCACCAACTAATTCGATCTCATACTCCATATATTGTATAACGTGTAAGCCACGCGGGGCCGCATTGGCGAAGCCAACCATTAACACTCTCCATGCTATGGGCAACCGGAGATACTCTAAATAGCAGCGTCTTTGCCTAATCCCACAGGGAGAGGGTTTATTGAAGACGCATTCATCAGTTGTTCAGATATCAAGTATCTTTGTGTATCGGGACGTGCTGTCTTTTTGGTTAAAAGAGAGAAAAAACGCTTTCTTTAAATGTAATAGATTTTCGACTTTTTGTAGCAAAGTACATGTACGTGAGTAATATTTGTCGGAAGACTGGTGTCGGGTGGCCCGCGAGGTTCCCAATACGTTGTTAGGTAAGTAGCGTAATAACTGATCTGTCAATCTATCTCTATCTCTCTCAGTCAGTCACTCAGTGATTCAGTGATTCCAAACTTTTCTTTCAAATCTCCAACGCAAAAAAAAACAAACTATGTCTCCCGATATACGATGGTGCTTGATCTGTGATTTCTGATGTCGTAGTAAATGTTTCCGCTGGTGGTTGCGTATGGCGTCATCATAAGTTGTATGTATGATGTATGTATACATTGTTTCTCCGAATTTCTAATTGGTATTGTCGTGTTGTTAATGGATTTTGGTGTTTGTGCAACATGAGACAAAACCGGACCCCACAATAATAAGACTTACCTGGCTTTTCTTACCCTTTTCAGGTGAACCTGAGAATGTCCAAAAAAGATTCCTTCGTTTCGGGAGAACATTGGCCGGAGATAGTTTCCTGAGATTTGGGAGACAGTTTTACAGAATCGGAAGAGACGGGGAGGAAAAAGAAAAGAGATTTTTGAGATTTGGACGTTCCGACCAAGATCAGTTAGAGGATATGATACGTGCATCTATTATGCGCGAAGAACTGGACGATACGCCAAATAAGCGACGCAAGAGGTCGGCCGAAACTCCATCCTCCGACAAAGCTGTGTCTCTATCTGATAGCAAAGATATCGAGAAGAGAGACGCCGCTGATGTCACAAACGAAGATAAGCGTTTTATGAGATTCGGTCGCGCCGGAGAGACAGAAAAGAGGTTTATGAGATTTGGAAAATCGGGCGAAGCGGAGAAACGGTTCATGCGTTTCGGTAAGTCTGGAGAAGACGAAAAACGGTTCATGAGGTTCGGAAAAAGCACGGACGACAAGCGCTTCATGCGGTTCGGAAAAAGTGGAGAAGAAGAGAAGCGCTTTATGCGATTCGGGAAGAGTACGGACGACAAGCGCTTCATGAGGTTCGGGAGGGACGGAGAAGAGGAGAAGCGCTTCATGAGATTCGGAAAGAGCGGAGACGCCGATAAGCGCTTCATGAGGTTCGGTAGGGACAGCGAAGACGACGGTTTAGACGCTCAGGCTGATGCCGATGACGAAGAGGCAATGCAAGAAGACAAGCGATTCATGAGGTTCGGACGCTCTGGGGAGGAAGAGAAACGCTTCATGAGATTCGGGAAAAGCGGAGACGCCGAGAAAAGGTTCATGCGCTTCGGGAAGCGCTTCATGAGATTCGGCCGTGACGGAGAAGACGAGAAGCGCTTCATGAGATTCGGAAAAAGATTCATGAGATTTGGCAAGCGCGATGCAGAGGAAAGCGGTGCCGAAAAAGTCGCTGCTGAAAGCTAAACTACATTTGTGATTTTTGCAGCACAAAGACTGTAATAACATTAACAAAGAAATCAAACATAATACCATATTTTGGGTCAACCTGTCTCTTTATAACCAAACATATATCGGCTAGTATATGACTTTCATCTTGCAGTGACTTTCACTTCCATGGTCGAGTGAGTGCAACACGTTGTGACTATCATCTAAAAAATACACGGCAAGATAGTCCGAGAGGGCTTAAAGGTCTACACTCGAATATTTTGGATTCTCAAATTTTGTTTCCATACATTGACTACTTGTTGAAACATTTACATTGGAATTGTAAATAAAATCCCTCCAAACATGAACAAATAAAGTTCCTCTTGTATATAGCTGATGATGTTTGGTGTTCGTTCAAAATGAGACATATAAATATTGATTATTTTACACGAGATTTGAAAGATCAAAAATAATTGCCATGTTAGAAATATTTCAATAGTGGAAATCTACCTGATGGTTGAAGGTTTTAAACTGAGAATACGAGTCCTTTAGTAAATAGGGTTTAATATATTAGTGGTGGGTATGTGCAAATAAGTTTATCACGTGGACCTGTATATATTTGACCAATTATAACAGCTACGATTGTAAAATGGCTCCAAGCTTGTGTTCAAGAACGGGATCGCTAAACAATTGTTATTGTACGTTAATTATAAGTATTTCCACGCGACAGCCAATGGCATCAAATAGCTTGGTTATTACAATGGTTAGTACTATTAACGTTATTAAATTGAAATATACACATGGTTGCTGGATTTGTTATTTCACTGCTCGTTAAACCGGAGATAAAATTACAATTTGATATATTACACTAAGAATGGCATTAGTAATTACATTGGTTATTACACTAGTTATTGCATTGTTTATTTCCCTGGTCATTACATTGGTTGTTATACTGGTTAGTCTTTCCCATAAGTTACTGTGTTAGTATTCTACACTATAATATGTGTTAGCGCTTTGAGCAACAACTTGGTGAATGGCGCGCTACCAATGAACTTGATTATTATTATTGTTATTATATATTTTTGAAACATTTATTATTATTATTATTATTTTATTTTATTATTATTATATTTTTTATATATTTTTATATTTTTATATTTATATTATTTGTTATTATATTTATTATTATTATTATTATTATTTACATTATTATTATTATTATTTATATTATTATTATTATTTATATTATTATTATTATTATTATTATTTATATTATTATCATTATTGTTATTATTACACTTATTATTCATTATTTACATTATTTCTTACTTTCTTCATTACAGTGGTTATTAATTACACCAGTTATTACATTTGTTACTACAGCAAGTCAATTCGGCCCTATCTCAATGCGCCATTTGTTCATTTTACATATACCATGATGAATAAATAAAAGTCCTGACCTCGCCATTACTGTTTTCGTTAAGGGTTATGCTCGGCATTTTCAGTAACTGCAGAACTTGTTGTGTTAAACATCCAGTGATAATCTTAACAGCTTCGTATAATCATCCTTAATGACCCCAGGGGGTCAATACTTCCGCCACGCGTAAGGCAAACTGCCCATAGATTGATCGAACATAGGAATAACAGGGAGAAATGCATACGTAAGAATGATTCTGATCATATGCATATTTTAACGCGGCAGCAGTTATGAGCAATTTGCAGTAGAGCACCAAGCTACAAAGCGTATAACAGAAACGAGGTATGCAGTTTTACGTAACAGAGTCGCCTCCCCTGGGAAAACATGCGCCATTATAGAGGTCAGTGTCGAGAGGTAAACCTACATTTGCCAAACGTTTAGTTGACTCACGTTGTTCAGTATCCATAATTCAACGTTAACAAGAGATACGTTTAACATGTCGATAGGAAAAATGCATTGCAACGAAATTGGAAAACATGGGTGCCAAACCTAACTATGGTTTATTAATCCCAAATTGACGGTGCATTGAAGGGTGTTATATCGAGGGGACTGTAGTAGTAGCTTCAACCCTCAGTATGTAAAACTTTTTTGTTTTGCCCGAATTGTCCACTTTTTATTTATTTCAAATTGATAAAACTTTTATATTTGGTCTACAGTAAGGGAATAAATACTATTTTAAGAATTATTAACTGTAAATGGTTTATACACAGAGACGTAAGCAGCTGGTGAGACATTGCCGTACATCATCGTATGTGACATTGACGCGATAAAGGCTCCTGTTCAGAGAATTTGTCGTTGGAAGCAATCTGTAACATATCTCTCGTTCTGTACGTTTACTGAGGTCAGTTTGAAAGACGAGAATCACACGTCTAGTAGATTACATATACACATATGGCTATATATGTAACGTTTGACGTTAGTGAACTTAGAACAAATTGATTAACTTAGAATCGGTTAAATCCGTCGACGAGGTTCCGTCTGGATTCGTATCAAGGAAGAAATGCATAGCGGTCTGCAATTAAACGAGGAGACAAATTACCGCCCTTTTGCTCTCAAGAACAAAAGGTCCACTAGGAGCAGATCTGAACAAGCGTTCTCATTTCACACGTTTGTGCTCGACTTGCTCGCTAATTTGATTGGCCACATAGGTTATGATATTCTTTTGAGAGCAAGTGTAAATACGGCAGTGTTAATTTGATTTTAGGATGCGAGGGTTCCTCCCTGTAGAGATGGACCGTTCCCGGAGGGCATCAGTTGAACTGCTCGATGTCTTCCGTGTCATTTGGGAGGGTCGGTATTTTAGGAGTTTGGCAGCAATGGCGATTAGTTAAACTATTACGCGCGTTGACGCGAACCAGTGTCCCTAAGGCTGTGTCACTTACAGCTTACCCTCTGTGTCTGCCAGACCAGGCCCCGAGGTTACGAAAACCTTTTGAGTACGATTTCAGATCATGCCCCGACGTTACGAAACGTATTGAGTGCGATTTCAAGCCAAGCCCAGATGTTACGAAACGTAAAGCCAGGCCCCGAAGTTATGGAACATTTTGAGTGCGATTTCAAGCCAGGCCTAGACGTTACGAAACGTATTGAATCCAATTTCTAGCCAGGCCCCGAAGTTACGAAACCTTTTGAGTACGATCTCAGACCAGGCCCCGACGTTACGAAACTTATTGAGTGCGATTTCAAGCCAGGCTTAGACGTTACGAAACGTATTGAATCCGATTTCTAGCCAGGCCCCGAAGTTACGAAACCTTTTGAGTACGATCTCAGACCAGGCCCCGACGTTACGAAACGTAATGAGTCCGATTTCAAGTCAGGGCCAGACGTTACGAAACGTATTGTCCGATTTCAAGCCAGGCCCCGGTTACGAAACCTTTTCAGTAGCCTACGATTTCAGGCAAGGCCTCGAGTTTACTCTTTTTCTGAGTACGAGTTCATGGTCAATTCACATTTTGTACTCAAATCCCAATACAAAATTTTGAGGATAGAATCGTACTCTACAACGCTCGTAACATCGGTGGCAATACACCCTTATCCGAAGCTCGTATACCGACTACGAGACAAGGGACCCCTCTGGTAAGTAGTCTCGTATTATGACGATCGATCTATACTTACGAGATAGTTATGGTCTCGTAGATGCTACGTGATCTAGAGTTGCATTAAATCTTGAAAGAGGCTGTAAACCCCAATTCAAAATAAATAAATAAAAAATGGTTTCCTGGCCCCAAGATTACGAAGCTCAAATTTTATATGGGAACAAAACTAAGCTACGCATGAAATCATTCTTTCGTAATCTTGGGGCTAGGGAATCGTTTTATATTTTTATTGCTGCGCACGTACTTTATTCAGCAGAAAGAAGATAAAGAACGTTGTCTTTCCTACATCCTAAAAAATGTCGGCGCGATGTCCAGTAGACGTCATTTGCGATTGACATCCAATACGCACTGCTGAATGGTAAGAGCATATTGGCGTACAGCTAGAAACCACTCGCCTGGTTCTAGTTCATGAAAATCTCCTATCTACTACGAGACCCATCCTCTCATCACAGCGGTACTTAAGTTCGTTCAGGAGTCACTTCATGTGGTACCCTTGGCACGCATCTAGAGAGAAAGTTGCGCAAAAAGCCATCCAATGAAATAATTTTCCCGATGAATTTGGTGTAAAAATCTATCCAATGAAATTTTATTATTGTTCTATTTATAGCTAGATATGAAGTCCTGAACGTCCAAGCAGAGATTTTTATAGCCATATTTTCATTTGGAAAACGCAAAAATTACATCAATTTTAGTATATACTTACTGTTTTTATCCATGTGGAGACGGACATTGAGTCCAAACAGGTTCTTTACACAAACGCCTGGTATTCAACGACATCCGGTCAAATAGGCAAGTCTTGAATATGTTTTCCGAATACTGCACATTATATACAAAATAGTCTCCCGAACCATTTCGTCCATCTTTTTTTTCAGAAATCCCTGTTAATACCTCAGAAATATGGTCATGCACACATGATTCTACCCTTTGGACCACTATAATAGTATTTTTTAAATCACTTTTATTAAGTATCTGCGGCAGTGTTGGCTATTGTTTTTAATATGTTAGTTAGCGAACGTGGATAGGGAAACATTAACCTGTAACGCGTGAACGCAACTTCCTATTCTGGCCTGTGTTTCTCGAGATGGTCGCGCTGTAATTTAGGCGTAGTCCTAAGATCATTATACTTAGAATAGGCTATGGCGTATGCCCTAATTTACGCCCAGACCCGATAGCGTATTTTTGTGAAACGCAGCTCGAATTTCATGAAAGGGTCGTAACCGGTAGTTCGGATTTAAATCAAGAATTGCATAATTTCCTATTATAATAAAAAACATTTCGCACACAACAATGTATGCCCGGTCTACAGTACGACCCCATCACGAAGACACGGAGTCACACGACCCTCTGTCGTTTAACCTAAGCGTCCAAAAGCTGTCGAGATTTAAAACGATATTATACGAGCGTTTCGAAATTATACGCATTTTTCCTCTTTGTGTGTGTGCGTGCGTGCGTGCGTGTGTGTGTGTGTGTGTGCGTGTGTGTCTGTGTGTGTATGTGTGTGTATGTGTGTGTTTGTGTTTTGTTTTTTAATGTTCTTTATAAATATTTCTTGACCAAGAAAATATGTTTTAAACACTGGTTATCAATATCATCATGTCAATATAGCACTTTAAACGTATGGACAAGCATGATGATATAAGGTATCAAAATGATATACCAGGGTGTTGTTTTGCGAAGGTCTCTTATCGTCTACGAGACCATATTAAGCACTCTCGTAGCGAGATGGCGATCGAGCATTTATGAAAGTGATATGGTCTCATAGTGGATTGGGTAAACGATACCCAGGAGTTTGAACATTGTGAATTTGGACTGAGTTTGTAATGGAAACGAGCTCACGTTTAGCGGAAATGAATAAATTCATGATAAATTATGGTCACCTTTAACCTTTAAGGTTTAACATTAATCATGCCTTAGAACTTTAGGAAAAACACGAAAATATTATATTGGTTATACAATATGTCTGCACAGCGCAAACGGAGATGATTGCTGACAACGTCGTCTTCTAAATCAATAGTCAATATACATCAACATTTTGACTTGCTGGCAACGTTATCCAATGCTGGGAACGTAAGAAAAATATTACATAGTATATTATTACATAGTATATTATTACATAGTATAGTATTTCATGGCGGGATTTCTTATAGTAATTTACTTCTTTTTTTTAAAATTATTAATTATTTTTTTTGAATTGTGGTTTCGGGTTCTTTTGCTTATATCCCGGCTTGTCAGTTTAGGGCAGGAAGAAACCCGCAACATCCGTAGCGCTGAATGTTAAAGTAACCCTACGAGCATCGGCTGGTACTGACAAGACCAAGGATGATAACTGCATTGCCACCATTTTTACGACATTCGAATTTAATTTGAATTTTAAATTAACATTTGTAACATGTCTAGACATATAGATTTATTATACAGTATGTATAGTAATCTTACTGACTATTGAATCCCCCATAAAATAAAATAGATTGTTAAAAGATAATTAAATAAAATACATTTAAATTAAAGACATCACTTATCTAGATGTCCAGTTTGGATTACATTTGAGCCGCAGCTGAAAATCACATTCACTATCAACATATGTTATTAGCATTACTTCTGTATACAGCATTTTGGGTGCTAACATATGTTTCACGATAAATTGTTCGAAAATTAGACTATTGTAAGAGTCGGAGGAATTAGTTAGCCAACGTTAAATATAAATAATTGCATATAAATGTATAATATTAGAATTTCGGAATATACAATCAGGGTGCGCAATGGTATTACATACGCCGAAGCACTATTATAGACCGGGAGCTGAGTAGTGTTCATGGGTAACAAAATGTTCAATGGAGTCCACTCTACCAGAAAAATGATGTTCCTACGAAAACAGTTCGTTTGAAAGTGGTCCATGGTAACAAATAAAAAATTAGGGCCCAGCATGTAAAACAGTTAATTGATTATATCTCACTCACCTTTTGAGATAGAGATGTGGAATTGGTACCAAAATATAGACCCCAAATTAATGTTACTTGTACTAATACTATAGGAGTTATAGTCCTCATAATGATTTCGTTGTTTGTGCTTTGGCAGCTATATTGCAATTATGTGCTAATGTAGAAGGTCAAATGACATCCACAATCCCTCCAATAGATTCCCCATGCTTAAAAACCTGGGTATAGAACCAAAATTAATTTATCTAGCACAAATACGTAATGGTTTATGGTGTTATTAATGATTTTCAACAGAAGCACTTTTAGTTGAACAACAACACGTTTCCGAGTCGCCACTCGCGTGCAAGGTAAAGTTGAACTGTAGCGTCTGTGCATATTAAGTTTTCATTATTTATCCATTGTAGCATTATCTTATATCAATGTCAAGTAATCGAATTTGAATTCCTATATGCACGACATAACGGATACCATTTCTTGAAGCAGGCGTAAAATCGCGAAGTATCGGTCTACTTTTACAATGACTTGCCCATCGACAATATCCCAAGGATTCCTATTAGTTTCCTCCTTTGGCAGGACAACGTCCTTCCTTCATTGGAGTAACATTGGTGTTCCGTGGGATACCCTTGAGGTTCCTGGCAGTAACTTTGGTTCCTCGAGACATCTTGGATGTTTCTTGTTATTTCCTTGTGTTTTTTTTTTAGGGAATCCTTGGTGTTTCTTTTAAGCATTATTGAGGTTCCTTGGGATATTCTTGAGGTTTCTTTGGGATATCCCTGAGCTATCTTGGATGTTTCTTGTGATTTCCCTGTGGTTCCTTGTGATATATTTAAGGTTCCTTAGGGTATCCTTGAGGTTCCTAGAGTTATCTTGGATGTTTCCAGTGATTTCCTTGAGGTTTCTTGGGATTTTCTTGATGTTCATTGGAATATCCGTGAGCTTCATTGGGATATTCTTACGGTTTATTGGGATATTTTGATTTTCAGGTTGGCAAACATATTTCCTTTAGATGTCTTTAGTGTTCCTTGGCGGTATTCCGATGTCACCTGTTCATATATAATTACAAGTTTCATTGTTTCATTTCAGAACAACATAATTATAGCCTCCAGAAACGTGTCCTCCGGTTTGGGCGGAATTTCGGGAGTCCATTCTTACGCTTCGGCAGAGAAGGCACAGGTCTGGCTTATGACGACAATGATGTCAAACGTTTCGACTCGTTCCCAGACAAGACTTACCTCAGGTTCGGCAGGTCCGACTCCGACGGTGGAGATGCCGACCTCATGACCTACCTGAACGACGACATCGACAACGGCTGGCCGTACCGCCGGAAGAGAGCAGTCAGACTTGAGGATGAACCTCGTCACAACGACGCAGCACCCCTTCACCGTCGACGTCGTCGCTCTGCGGATGACGACGTCATTTCCACCCGAGTCAAGAGATCGCCGAACGAAAGCGGAAATTTTTATCCTTTCCGGTCCGACTGGATACCAGTTCCTGTCATGCGCTCTGGTCAAGTATCTCAATTCGGGGCGGCTTTCGGTCTGGCGGGACATGCTGACGACAACGACTTCAATAAGCGGTTCGTGAGACTCGCCCGCTATCACAACGGATGGCTGCACTTCGGAAAGCGAACTGTGCAGAACCAGTAGATGCATTAATCACCACAACAAAAAAGGTTAGGTGTACTGTTAGGTGCCCGGATATGCTCAAAAATTAAACAGGACACCCGAAGTGAAATAAAGTGTCCTGCCAGGATCCTGTTAGGACTAGGTTAAGATCCTGGAACAGGACACCTAACGTTTTTTGCTGCTGTGCATTGGTTCCTACTGCTGATGAACGTGGCTGCCTTTTGACGACAAGAGACATTCCATACTGCTGACGAAACCCTCTTTATTCCCATGTTATTGTCCATTTTGTGAGAACGTATTTTGAGACTTTACCGACTCTTCGCCTTAACTGAATGGTCATACTGCTGATTATATTATCATGGTTAACTGCTGAAGCCTACTACACACTGTTGACAATTTCACGTGTTGACCTGTTAAGCAACCGTTACTAGTGCAACCCGAGGTTTGTTAAACAGCGTTTGCTGGAATATTACACGATGCATGTAGATCTATAATGTCCACATGACGTTCACGGGAGAAATGTTGTAACATACTAACGACTAATCGGAGGGGAAACCATCCAGAAAATAAAACATTGAAATCGTTGGTGTCCTTTTCACATGATGTTCATTAATGAAACTGATGAGACTGATTCAATTGGGGCTACACTCTGGATCAATGAGACGACTCTCTGTGTGAGTGAGTGAGTGAGTTACTGTTTTACGTTACACGGGAAACTTTCACCAATATGTGACAATGAATATATAATTATACTAAGTCAACAGCAAACGGAGCGATTCCAATACAGATCGTTTCAATAGTGTTGTTAGACCGATAGTCAGCACGAATATGCGTCCTGTGGTAAACGACGTTACCAATATGTATAGCGGGACGGGTGGTAGCACAGTGGTAGAACGTTGGACTTTAGAGCCAAGGGTTCCAGGTTCAAATCCCGCCCCGGGGGCCCGGCATCAATGCTCGCGAAAGCTACCTTTCTGGCGCGATATTGATAGGATGCGATGTCTGTAGAGTGGCAATGCAGTTATCATCCTTGGTCTTGTCAGTACCAGCTGGATCTCGCAGGTTTACTGCAACATTCAGCGCTACGAATGTTGCGGGTTTCCTCCTGCCCTAACACTGATAAGCCGAGATATAAGTGAAAGAATCTTGAAAGCGGCTCTAAACCTCAATTTAAAAAACAACAACAAATAATAACATTTATAAATGGATACATAGAGATTTCCAAGAAAAGTTTCCAAGAAAAGAAAGTGATAAGTAATTTTCTTTAGTATGAATGTTCTAAATTTTATAGAAGTGGAGACATACTAGTTGAGTGGAATATTAGCTAAGGCTTCATGCTGCTTCATACGGGTGTACTAGATAAACATTAGCTATCTACACTATCTTGATTGATTTGTGTGCAATAGTTTTATCCTTATAGATAGTAACACTGCATTAATTACATACCAGCTTACAACAATATTAAATGCCGAGTACCTACCTGTTTGTATGGTCTGTAAACTCCGCTTCCATTGCTTTCACGTTGTGTAATATGCCCTATATCCACATTGTGTAATATCCCTGCTATATCCCCGTCATTTTGAATAATATACATGTACATGCAAGTCATGCGTTATCAGCTGGTTATACCTTGAACAACCCTGGTCAGGTTTCCAGTGCTTAGTTGCATTTCAATGGCTGTCATTCAACAATATAAACATGCGTAGTATGGTTGGTGCGGTGCGTTCTATCCAGTACTGTGCAATAGTTTACACGATTTTAGCATTTCTCTATTCGGAAATATTATAGTATTTTATTCCAACGCTATTTAAAAATATAATTCTTCCAAGAGAATTGAAGTTATTTAATAATTAGTATGAAACTAAATTAAGCTTATATACATGTAGTGCTTATCACATGTAAATTTCGTATTGTTTGCCATAAATACACATACATACAGGCCTGTTAATATCAGCAATAAGTTATGAACACCATTATTCTGATATTGTTCTTGCAGTCGTAAATATACATGTCTGTATTGGGTCTTTGAGTAAGATAGATACTATTAGTTAGAGGTTCAACTTGACACTTCAACGGGTAAAGTTACCCGATCCGGTTCCCCGGTGATTATAGAAGTTCTTTTGTTAGTTCTATTTAAATGGGACTGTATAACATAAATAGATACTATTAGTTAAAGGTTCAGCTTGACACGGACAATGCCATGTTGAAGTTGAAGGTAGAAGTTGAACCGATGTTGTGCGTGTGTGCGTGTGTTTAATATTATGCGTATTTAGATTACGCCAAAGCCACCCTCGAAAGCTTGCTCATAGCAATCACACATAACAGATACATACAGGTTATGAGGTATCGACTCCTTACCTTTATAACACTACACCGTGCACGTAAAACTACCTTCCTTTTTCGAGGGTCACAAAACATTAATAAACATGCTTATAATGTGATCTGTTTATTGATGAAACGACAAGCATAAATAATAAATACTAGCACATCAACTAAATAGTGAACATGGACATACTAAGACAAACACTGCTGATATAATAATAATAATAATATAATAATAATGTGCTTTTTCTCTTAGCGCACCGACGGATTATCTTTTACGAGACGGCCAAAACATTATTTATTTGTATAATTTTGGCGATGAAACTGTACCAATAATTTTACATCGTGAAATGACAAGACCGGATGCGGGGTGGGATGTTGCACAGTGGGGCTGGGTGGAGTAAACGACATTGAATGTAGACCGGAAGTAGTGTACTAGACACATTGTTAACATTTCACCATAGAGTTCAAGCCATAACGCACAAGGGAAATGGGAATGAAAACTTTCAAAGAGATGTACTATTTTAAAGATACAAACAGTAATCTGGTGCTGACCATTAACCGTCGTACTCCACCACTCCACGACGCTGTAGTCGAATGTTTGTGATAATACTAAAATTAACTTTAGCACATTCTTCTGTGTATTTGAAATCGTTTGTATGCACGTGATTTATTCACATGTAATAACAGGTTTGTACTGTATACCAATGTGAATGGTTAACTAGAATAAGGTTGACAAACAAATACATTGTCATCGTCGAGCGTAATGATCAGCGGCTAGGTGGGTTTTTTATTTAATTTATTTTTTAATTGGCTTTTAGAGCCGCTTTCAAGATTGTTTCACTTATATCACGGCTTGTCAGCTTACGGCAGGAGGAAACCCGCAACACGCGTTGAATATTGCAGTAAACTTTGAGGACCGGCTGGTACTGACAGACCAAGGATGATAACTGCATTGCCATGCTACAGTCAGCGCATCATATCAATAATGTGTCAGATATTGGTAACTTTTGCGAACATTGATGCCGGGATTTTAACCTGGAACATTTGGCTCCGGAGTCCAACATTCTACCACTGCGCTACCACCCGCCCACAGTGACCAGGTATAGGCCTATTAATATGAAGGTAGTTCATAATTATAGCTCTTGGAAACAATGCAACATTATCAGGTCCCGATTTATATGTAAAGATATTATCTGTCCTTGTAATTAGTTGACAGGTTGTAAAATGTTGTGTAAATATATACTTTGATATGCTGAAGATATAAACATAAACACCAGTACTATTGTATTATAACAACATCATGATGTAAAGTGATATTCAGTTCAATATGGCGACGGCTGTGCTAGCAAACCAATGACGTAGCTCGAGATTCTTCTACCCTTCCCTGCTGACCACAAGCTACTTTTTGTAATGGTATGATCATTAGGGAAGGTTAGAAGAATCTTGAACTGTTCCACAAAGTTTCACAAACACTATTACACTGTGACAACAGTGTTCTGTTCTAAATATAACAGTATTTTGTTTTATGTATAGCCTAAGAAAGTGCTGTAGTAGATCAGCTGTATCTAATGTCTAATTGCCTCTACATTGGAATTGGCGGAAATGCATCAAATTCGATAGATTTCTGCACTGAACCACAGCCCAGTTGCTGTGGCAGTGTAAGTCAGACAGACCAAGCTTCTGTATAGAGGACGAGTCTGCACTGTACTCCAGTTGCTGTGGCAGTGTAAGTCAGACAGACCAAGCTTCTGTATAGAGGACGAGTCTGCACTGTATTCCAGTTGCTGTGGCAGTGTAAGTCAGACAGACCAAGCTTCTGTATAGAGGACGAGTCTGCACTGTACTCCAGTTGCT
>JAUTBT010010904.1:0-24180 GCA_032361225.1 Lepetodrilus schrolli
TATTCCTTTTCGGCACAAGTAGGGAATTACTAGTACCATATGTCCGAGAATGTCTAAGGGTGGGAACCAGGCCAGATTACCATGGATATCTGCTCTGGAATATGGAAGTTGTGAATCACAACTACATATTCCAGAGTGATATCGTCTTCACACATGCTCTGTCCTTGTACCTTTACCGTGCAGCATGCAGGAAAGGAAACCGTGTCCTTGCTAATGAGAGCTTTTCGAAGTTCAGTGATTTATTCTTTGGACTTGGCATGACACAATATCAGGAACTCACCACGAGAGAGTTAAATATGCTAACGCAAGCTCCACCACCCGTCCACAAATTCCTACAAGACACGGAGTCTTATGTCGGTGTCGGGGCACCCTAGCAAGGGGGAGGGTGGCGACTTTATTCTGGAAGCCACCAATAAGAAGATAAAGGCATGGCTACCACCTGGACTCCCCACGTTAGACAAATGGGAACAAATTTGTCAAAATCTAGACAAACTTGAAAAGGTATACATGCTAAATGAGTAACCTTCAATTCTCGTATCTATTGCTAAATCATACACCAAATTAATATTTCATACTGCGATATCATAAATAGTTGTATATTAATAACAATAAAGAGTAAATTAATCTTAAAAGTTATATTATATTCTATATTATAAATAAAATTAAATAGAAGATGTATCATTTAGTAGGAATATACTAGAACGTTAAATATACCCGTTAAAAGGTTAAATTAAAATAATAATTTATATTGTTACAGACAAAATCACATATGTTGAACGTCATGGGCCTACGTGAAACCCCCAACACGTATGTCTATGACGTCAACGTAGACTGGGAGATCGCCCAGTGGCGGTGCATCCTCCGGGAAGCCAAGTATTTGGAGCAGCCTAAGACCGCACTACCGCATGTCTCAATTGCAGGACTACCTCTAGATTATCAATTAATTGACTACGCAGTCAAATGTATTGATAATCGCGAGAAGTTCATGTCGGAAGTAGTGAAAACCGGCACTCTAGGTAAAGTCATCAGACTAGAGCCGGTTTTTGTACTCGACGCAGATAGAGAAAAGCACAATAAGTTGGAAAATAAAACAAAAGTCGAGATTGCTTCAATTATTGAAGTCGAGCTCCAGCGATTGTGCGACATAGGTAGTGACGAGTCCGACAGGTATAATGAAAATTGGAAAAAGAATAGGACTGCTACCAAATCAGTATACTTGGCTTTCCTGGGGGATCTCCAACAATTGATAGAGGACTTCAAAAGAAAGAAGGAAGAAGATGGTAAGTAATGTTTAATAGTGACACCAAATTGAAGCTAAATAATTGTACAATACATATTTCGTAGCTGAAATATTCCCGCTTTGAGGTTAATTTAACTATAGAAAACTACATGTGTTATATGTAAATTATTAATATTATCATATATAATACATGCTATAATTATATCATTTTAGACTCGGCAGTGGAGGACCGTATGGTCATTGACAGTGAAAATCTCCACTGAAATACAGTTATCAGAGGATCATGAGAAAAGTAATTATATAAAGGGATAAATCATTTAACAGTAACTTTTTTATTTAATAATAGCATGGACATTTGTATACAGTACCTGTTAATTTAATTAAGAAGGGAAATGATATTTACAATATAAATCATATTTCTTTAAACTTAGATATTGACGTTTAGATAAATTAAATCCTAAACAGCGAGCATGTATCCAATAATTACAATCTATATAACTACAACCAAGCCAATTACCAGGATCATTTTCAGAATCAAATTTAACATTACAAAATGGACACGTGTCCTTATCAAAAACAGAATCATTATCATTTAAAGACTTAGATGAAACAGATGGAACTGATGATGTACATGTAGAACTTGTGGAAGCAATGGACAATGATCTTTTTCTTTTACCTGGGGAAATGAAAGATATTTTTTGTTTTTTTAAAGATGGCAGAGCTTCAACAGGATGTTCAAAAATTATGTCAGATGCACCATCTTCCTCCTCTGATACATGCTGGACAGGCTCCTGGACAGGCTCCTTAACAACTATCCCAGCATCACTGGCACTTGCTGTCACCTGGTCTTCACGTCGTTGTGATCTCTATAAAGTAAGGCAATATAATTAACTATTTGTGAGCTTGCGAGTATTTGTGCGGCGATAGAGAGAGAGAGAGAAAGAGAGAGAAAGAAAGAAAACGAAGAGAGAAAGAAAGAGATAAATAAAGAGAAAGCAATAAACAGAGCGAAATAAAGAAATAAAGAGAGGGAGTGAGAGAGGGAGAGATGGAGATATATGAGACAGATAAACTGAATACCAACCTTGAATTTATCTCCTAGATCTCCAACTCCGTATTCAAAATGCAAGGTGGGCGATCTAAATTCGAAATATGCTTCTCCGGCAACCATGGTGCACAATTCCTGAATCTGTGAAATATATTTTAGAGGAATTAACACATGAATACCGTATAATTTAAAGGCTACTACAAGTATAGTTTTAGGAACTTCCTAGAAGATATCTATATGTACATGAAGATAAATTTATTACGATAATAAGTTATTTCATTTTATGTAAATTTCATTGTATCTCAGAAATATAAGGATTTCAAAAGAGACAAATACTATAAATTTCACCGATATCTACTAGATGGTAGTCTGATATATTTACATGTATTTTAATGTCAACAAGTGATACATTAGCACATGATACATAGTGGTATTCAATAAAGTAATGTAATGCTTACTTTCTTTATTATAGTATTTTTCCGACGGGATAACGTTTGGGACCTTGATGCTGGATCTTTAACAAAAGATACATCAACTTGGCCGCTGTGATGGTGTTTTGCGCGCGACTCCTGTCCCTTCCTGTTTCCCCCCGGGTTGTAATGCACTGGTTTTTTCACTGTAATCTAAGGTAAAATAAAAATTACATTTGTAATTTATTGTCTTCATCTTACAAAGTGTCATGTGTTACAGTCATAAACAGAGACAAGGGTCATCTCCAGATATTACTATTTTATTGAGGTATTTCAAGATAAAAATAATAATTTTTAAATAGGTATATCAACTAATATATTATAATATCCAGAGGATAATTATTTCACAATAAAAGAATAATTTGACAACAATTGAAAGATCTTACCTGTTTTGGTGAAGCCATTGCGATGCTACAGCTGTAGATTGCTAGATCCTTATCCTATTCCATGCTCTATATATACCCTCAGCAATAAATTGTTTACTGCCACAGACCAATGAAAATCGTTAAATATAAACAAATTTGGGATAAACTTTAAAATTAATATTGAACGCATCCAGAGTTCTTCACATGTGGCTAATTATGTTGTATACAGACCACCATACAAAAATATTGCATTATGCAATATCTACGTTTAACGCCCGGTTATGTCAAATCCGGTATAGTTCATATCACGTGATGAAGTAAATTCGCAGGAACAATACATTTTACTCATGTCTGGTGAGAAACCATCATAAAAAAAGCTGTTGTTGTGGTTGCTTTCGTGTATTTTATGTGCCTGTGCACTAAGGGTCGCCAATTATGCATGCATATATCTTTTTAATGCCATGGTGAGAATTAAATGTTATTTTTGCTAAATTACTGCAAGTGTTCACAGTTTTCGTGGGCGATTGATGCAAATGGCGGAAATGCGTTATTATCGGATTATGATTTTTAATGACCCAAAATAGCTCGATGTAGCTATGTCCATATAGCTGGATGAAGCTATTTTAGCTGGAATGAGCTATTATAGCTCCATTTGGAGCATGAAAACGATACAATATTTAATTATGAAAAAAACCAAAACGTGAACATTTACATGATGAACGAAAGTACACTTGCTAAATTTAGATAGATAGCAAGGCGCCGATGACAGGCAACCTTACTATCTAGGGCCCAAAGACTACAATTTAGAAGAGCAGGGGCACACACAACCTCTGCCCATGGCGGTCAAAAAGTCTGATCCCAACAGATAGCAGTTATCCGCGAAGGTTAGTTTCCGACCACGTGGCCAAGTTGCTTCGCGGATAACATGCTACCCGCTTTTTGTTGCGTGGGGGAGATATGCTCTAAAGACGGAAACAGCGCATTTTCCTGAACACGCCTTCAGAACAGCCAGTATAATTCAGTTGTGCGTGAACACTGCAAATATTAGTTGAGAAGCAATGCATGTGTTTTCTTGCAATGTTCTAAGTAACATAATAAACATTAAGCGACGAATGAAGGATATCATTAACGTTATGGATGACGTGGTGTTGCTGGAATGTAAGATATTACCGTTAAATGAAAAACACAAACCAATGTCAGTGAATATGTGGGCGAAGTTGTCAACGGTGCACTCCCGTCCTTCTCAGGAACACTGGAAATTAACAACAAATAATTAATTGGTTCTCATAAGATTATCATTGAAGAGCAGACATCGTGCTATGCTGTATACTTTGTATCTGGTAGCCAGAGAACATATTGCTATCGGTGGTCTTCGGAGAGGAGAGGTCCGCTCTCAGCAGTTACAAAGCTGGTGCAGCTTGCTTATCGTGCAATAATATCAGTGCAATAACTAACAGTGCAATAATATCATCATAATGTTTATAGGAGCAGAATGCCGTTGCGTTTGGCTACCATTTATAGTCAGTTAACTCTCTCCCTGCTGGATAAGGCACAGGCACTGCTCTTTAGGGCATCTCCGGTTGCCTTCAGCATGCAGAGGGTTAATGTAAACTTGGCTTTCACTTACCCAGAGTAGAGAATCGTTGACTGACATGGTGAACTCTGTAGATGCGCGGATCTCGCTAAGGTTATCGACCTTTGACAGATCCACCTCAGATAGATTGTATCCTATGTCATTTATTTCAAACCTATAGGCCATGATTGGTTTGATCTCATCTGTGATGTTGAGGAGATCCATCTTTGACCTCTTCAGCATGCTGGTATTGCAGATAGTGATGGTCGGAACTATAAGTTTTTCTGCGAGTTTGACATCAATGTTGACACTGATAGGGTTGGAACAGTACAACTGAATCTGCTTGGCAATATTGAATGCTGTGAATGTCAGACCACCGATGAGAATAATAATCCAGGGCAAACGACGAGAAAAACCTGAAGTAACGTCATTAATCTGCGACATGCCTTGCATGGTCACGTGATCCACTATCCTCGGTTTGGGATACGGACTCTGCCTTCTGTACATTGTGGCGCAGTTCACAACAATAGAACCTCTCCATGAACACACTTTCTGAAAGTGCACTCACAGCTTCTGGCTTCCTACAGTTTATGGCAAATATTACCTACTAGTATATAGTTAAATGCTTGTAGGGAAGTTCAACCCCGCTGTGATATGGCAAAGGGTCAGTGACTTTATGACACACTCTTCTGTATTAATACGCCTGCTTACCAATCGCTTCATTAAAGTGGCAACCCACGCTTAATAATCACACAGGTAAAATCTCCTGTCATCTTCAATCCATAAACATTACGCCAGTATCGATCTACATTTCCGTTTCGCATTTAGGGTCTGACGAAATGGGACAGCAGTAAGCGACATGGTGATTAACAGATAGGTAATCTGTATTAACAATATGACACTATCCTGATGACAGCATTCTGGACGTATTACCCACGGGGCTGTCAGAAGTCTGACAATGTTTCCTGAATACTAGCTAGTATATATAGTACCACACAGAGCACGTGTAACGCCATTAGACAACACATACACGAGTAAATCATTATTCCATCTCGCAATAGCAACGGCGTTCCTTAAATGAGAAATGCAAATCAAAGTGATTGACAACTAATATTCCAATAAACAAACATCTCTATCTACTAATGAGGTCAAAATCAATACGAATACCATATACATCGGCATCCTTATCAATGTAAAAAAATAGTAACTACATTGTAGTCAGTACTTGGGAAACAGATGAGTGCCCTGCACACCTAGAATACATAGAAGTTACGATCTCACTCTTCCAAGGTAAATACACGATGTAGTTGTGAAGCTATGGTCGATCATAACATAAATACTTTTTAAAACCTTGAAAGATCCGATTCACTCTGTTTTGATTTAGGATGAACATTTTTCACAGTGGTCTTGAATCCCCAATACGCCTCGATACATCTGATACAGAAGTCAACGCATTCTACAAAAGTCAAGATACTGGCGCCCAAAGCGAGGCCGAGAGCACCACCTATGTCACAAAAGAGGTCAAGGACGGAATACGAATAACGTTTCTGGACAGATTGATATGACATGGACGTCATGTAGATGTCAATCGCGATGTAGTTCTTCTTCCAGTATTGTTTGCTTCTATTTGTTTTATCACCCAGCGTTTCCAGGTACTCATCAGTCAACATGAGGTTTGAATTCGACTTCACGTTGAATGATTTGTACGAACATGTTTGAGGGCAGGATGCCTCACACTCACTCTTGTTGTGGAGGTATTTGATTCTTGTAGGATGAAAACATGCTACCATTTGAACTGGCGTACACGTCGACACATTGCTGGGCATGGATGCTTCTTTACAAGAACAGTGTTGCACTATGTACTCAGTGAAACATTCAATACGACACGCTTCTCGCGAGTAGTTGCTCTGGTACAGCTTGAGCTCCTTGTTGCCACAATTGCTGAGACCATCTGGAGCGCTTACTTCCTGAAATACAAGTAGAGAAATGATAATTGAAATACACATGAAAGTAACATACCTACATACTGAAGATGCCACGATACAAACATACTTTAGTATACATCGTAATTAAGACTGATCATGTACACTACTAATAGATAAGAAGTAGAGCGTTGACTGACCAGCACATCCAGGCCGTAGAAGTAGTGTGAGCCTGGATACACGGCCATGCCCAGCTCGTTCATCAGAGGGGGAACGTTGTGGGCATGTACTGCGATCTGGAAGCAAGATGAGTAAAATTGATGCGATGCTCAATGCTATATACTAGTATACATCATGTAATTAACGTCATGAACAGTTTTCCTATTTGGGATACGAAGTATTAATATGTATTTTTAATAAATGGATGAACGGCTTTCCCCCTGCTATTTGCAAATTAATGCGGATTTATACCTAATCATGATCTCATTGATATCAATATTTAATATCAATGGCATCATTTCTTAAGATGCCATTGTTTGACCATTGCATGATATAGTACCAATGGTTGACATCTTTGATTGACGATATTGACTGACGCCATTGTTGGACATCATTGTTGGACGTCATTTGTTTGACGCCATTGTTGGGCGCATTTACATGATACCATTAATTGTTTACTCACCAGAAAGCCATGACCTTCCGTTTGATCCAAACTCCGGAGAAATTCCTCGGACATCGCATTCAGAGACAGATGTAAGCCATACAACCTCCCAGAATTCCTCACCGGAAGAGTTCCATTCACTGTCCAAAGAGCGCAGTGTTATATCCCAAAGGAAACGGCAACGGGCAATGTATGTGAGAGTATCGTGAAGACGACTTGAAGCGAGTACAATATGTATACAAGGACTTTAAACCTATGTATTGGAGGATAATAGCTACCATTTTCCAGTTGCATTCGTACCAGTGACATTCGCATACCATACAGGAATTACCCGACTCAATCGCTGACACGAAAGTTTGTAGATTTTAGTTTCATGATAATGTCTGGTGAGGTACAACGCCCTCTAACCACCAATGAAATATAGAACACACCTACCATTGAAGGAAAAGCACAACCCGATGTCAGTGAGCACATGGGTGAAATTCTCTAATTTGCACTCATAGCCTTCCCATGTGCACTGAAAATAACAACAGTACATTAACCCTTTATATGCTGAAGGCAACCAGAGATGCCCTAAAGAGCTGTACCTGTATCTAATCCAGCAGGGAGAAGGTTAAACGTGACAGCCATTCGATGGATTAATTATGCGAGGTGGCAGATGTGACAGATTTTGCTTTAACTTAACAATACGAAGAATAGATGCTCTTTTCGCATTTTGCAAATAGGCTCAGAGTAGAGTAGATTTGTCGTGTCTTTTAGCGCTTCACTTACCCAGAGTAGAGAGTCGTTGACAGAGTGACCCATTTCTTCAGTCGCGCGGGTGAATTTGAGACTTCTGACCTTAGAAAGGTCAATTCCAGATCGATTGTACGTTTCTTCCAGCTTCTCAAAAACATAAGCAAACGCTATCTTGACTTCCTCTGTGATGTTAAGGAGATCACTTTTTGACCTTTTCAAACGGTTTGTATTGCAGATGGTAATTGTTGGAAATGGCAGTTCTTCTGCGAGCTTGATGTCGATGTTGACACTGATAGGGCCTGAACGATACAGCTGAATCTGTTGTGCGATATTGAACGCTGTGAAAAGTAGACCTACGAAGAGGATAAAAATCCAGAGCAAACGTCGAGGCAAACCGGAATTTGAGTCATTAATCTGTGACATACCTTGCATGGTCACGTGATCCACCATGCGGGGTCTCAGAAATGGACTATTCTTTCGATCGCCATCCATTTTCAAGCAGAAAAATTGTATGTTTTTTTGAGTATTTCCTTGGCTTGTAAACAGAAGTCACAAATTTAATGTAGAGCTAACAACTGCAACTGGTAACTGCCAACAGCCGGTGTTAGTGTCAAGTCTCACTGTACAGACAGCCTCATTAGTCACGTGATTGAAGCAACACTGCAGATAAGGTAATTGCCTTAGATAATATCTCTCATAAGCTTCAGTCCCTTATACGTACACGAGCATATTATTTCGGAAATGTGATATTAAAATATATACTTTGAACTGTGGACGCAGCATGGTCTAACACATGTACAGAAGATAGTGAAATGAATAACAGTAGAAGGCAATAGCTGACAGTGTTATCAACTGTACTGTATTACCCTCCACACAGTATTATTATCCACATTTAGTACCCGCCCCAACCCATAGGCTTTTAGTCAAGGATGGATATACGTACGCACTTACTTCTATTAAGAGAATCATTCTGTGGAGAAGATGAGTGGATGAAAAAAAATTTGATTTTATCACATCACGATTTGTTGAATATTTAATGAGTATGAGTATGTACGACACATAAAGAGCAATTACTTGTCTATTATGACCATCCTCCGTGTTGCAGATGACCATATGAATTCCCCTGGTATTGACTCGTGCATGACACTGATTGCTTCTATGTAAAACCTTCACTGGTATGCCAACATGCTAGCTCTGTGACGGCAGATGTTCAACGGTGTGAGAGGCTGTTATTGACGTGACTATATAGCCGCTTGCAGAAGTACATACTTATAGACCGTACTCCGGATCACATGTGCGTAGCTTAATCTCACGTGTCTTACGTATACATCCGTACATAATACTAGTAGTTCGATGATAGTATACCAAGCACACGAAATAAAGGAACCCTATTCAAGGACATGGCTCATATGGGGGTGGCAGTGTCATGGTATGGAGCTGGATTACATACAATCTGAGATCAGGTTTGTTTATGATCCATGGCAACTTGACATGTCAACGATACGTTGATGAAATACGTTGATGAAAGACGTTGATGGCTGACAGAAATAGGTTGAAATCTTTCTTTCAAGATGACAATGGTAGTCCCTACACTGCTCGCGTTGCAGTTAATTTAATGCACCACGAACGCATTACTTTACGCATTACTTTACTGCAAAATCACTTGATCTCTCACCTATTAAACATGTATGGGGTGTTTTGGGAAAGATAGTTAGCTCGCCGACAGCCTGCACCAGGCAATATCAATGACCTGTGCATGGCTCTACAAGAGGAATGGAGGCCATCCCAAGGGCGACAATCCGTCGTTTAATTTCAAGTATGCCTTCCAGATGTAGTGTATGGTATGCTGCACGCGGTGGACACACCCAGTATACTGACTCTGACCATCGTTTACTGAAGTATTGATTTTTCAATAAAGCCACCTCCCAACATCAGGGTTACTTTATTTTCTGTGCTTATTATATTTGAATGCATCGAGTCAGATGTACAAAGTATTTATCCCATTAACTTTGGAATTACATGACATCCTTTTGCCAGTACCAAATTTACAAACGACTATGCACCAGCTACTTCCGAACATTTGTCAATTTTCGAATGGTTCACCATTCTTGGTGCAAGAATGTAGTTGTTATTCAAAACGCAATCATCAGAGTAAAAAGCAACAATTTACCAAGAGCCACTTATTTATTACACTCGGTATTGTCACAGTGTGCTAGTTGTGCTGATATTTATTAATGTTCGTTTATCAGACTGATGAGACACTCATTCAAGTGTCCTCCTATATTAGAATTTTCGTGTCAACCATAGTAGCCTTCCTGGTCATGGCAACTGTTTAGTCTCACCATTGATCCCAAGTCACCCTGTAAGTCTCCATAGTTAAAGTCCAAGTACCACTTCTTGTAATTGACTATTGCCAACAACAATAACAACAACAACGACTACAACCACCACCAACCACCTCCACCACACCAACCACCACCACCACAACAACAACCATAAGAACAACGACTAATACCACCACCACCACGAACAACTACAAAACACCATCGGTTTCCCAAATATCACCCGACATAGTTACTTCACATACTTCATTCCTTCCGTGACTCGAAGTTTTGGTAGGTGGATTGTTTAAAGCATATGTTTAAAACTGCGATTTAAATAGAAATTACACTTTATTGAAACAGGTACGGAAATAATTAATCCCAAAGGATGGCACACAGGATGGGACAAAGGATGGGACATATCATTGTAATATTACGGTGGTAATACTCAGAGATCTTCAAAGTGAACTGTGTGATAACAGTCAGTTGTTACGCACAGAGTGCACGATTAGCAATACCAGGTATTGGTACTTCATACATTAATTTCTCAGATCTTATAGATTGGACGCACTCACCCTTTCTTTTGAAGAAGACGCTCTCACACTATTTTTATACCCCCAGTAGGCGTGACAACATTTAATACAGAAGTCGCCCAACTCTACAAATGACATGATGCTAGCTCCCAAAACGAGGCCAAGAGCGCCACCTATGTCACAGAAAAGGTCAAGGACGGAATAGGAGTATCGTTTTGTGATTGAGCTATAGGACATAGAAGCCATGTAGAGGTCAATACCCACAAAGTTCTTCTTCCAGTATTCCGTGCTTTTGTTTGTTTTATTACCTAGTGCTCTCAGATATTCATCAGCCAGCACTAAGTTGGAAAGTGACTTTACGTTAAACGTCTTGTATGAACATGTCTGCGGGCAAGCTGATTCACACTCGCCTTTCGTGAGGAGGTATTCCATTTTTGTCGATTGGTAACAGTCGGCCATTGCACTTAAAGAGCAAGTTGGTGTATCACCAGGCATAAAAACGTCCTTGCAAGAACACTTGCGAATCGTGAAGTCTGTGAAGCATTCGATACGGCACGCTTCTCTGGAGTAGTCGCCATGGTAATGCTTCAGATTACGGTTCCCGCAGCCGTCGAGGCCGTCAGGGGCGTCAACATCCTGAAGAATCAAATATTATTATGAACATGTAGTTTCATGAAACTACTTTCAATGTGCATCTATTATCTATAATATACCAAGTTGTGGTTATGTAGAATGTTCACTGCGTTATTGTATAGCTCCGGTCTCCAGGTCATTGCATAGTCTAACTAAAACTTAACTCCTTTGGACATAATTGAATTTTGAAGCAAATGGTGTGTGTGTGTCTCTCTCTCTCTCTGTGTGTGTGTGTGTGTGTGTGTGTGTGTGTGTGATATGTGTGTGTGTATGTGTGTGTGTGTGTAATATGTGTGGTTTGTGTGGTATGTGTATGGTTTGTGTGGTATATGTGTGTAGTCTGTGTCGTCTATGTGTGGTTATGGTGTGCATTTGTGTATGTTCGTTTGTGTGTCGTATGTATGTGTGTATATGTGTTTGTTAAATACTACTATATTATCACTGGGCATATATAATATACTTGCCTGCATTTCCATCCCATAGTAGAAGTGCGAGCCTGGATACAGGGACATCCCCATCTCGCTCATGACTGGCGGCACGTTATAGTAGTGTATGGCAATCTGCCAATGTGAACCACGACTGGAGGTATTTATGGCAACGTCGCAAACTACAACGTGCACACATTGCATTGACGTAGTGTTAACACAGAGACGAGTACTGACGATAACAGGACAACTACAACTACTAAGAAAAGCTACCGTGGTCTTAAAGGCATACAATCACGTATTAAGTTGTCGTTTTTGACCGAATTGGAGTCTTAAATGCAAAGTGCATCTACTTATAATCGCATTTGTACCTCCAAATATCTTTTCACCGCTATAGGATAGGTAAAATTCCATTGCAGTTTACATTTCCGGTAAAACCCGAATAATCAGTTGCTAATGTACTGTAATATAGTCTAATAGACTAAGGAGGGTAACTCTAATAATTGAACACGGTCAACTTGTGTAGACACATCAAATGTACATACTTTCATGTATAACTACGTTTGATCATGAAATATGTAAGCAAACCCGTGATTGTATGCCTTTAAGGGCGGATGGTCAATGTTACCTTTTGTACACGATCATGATAGTATGCACTGGGCTACACTGTGACAACACAGAAGTCATCTCTGATTTGTCGGTACCAGCTGGCACTTAATTACAGGGTTACTGCACCACTCATTGCTATGGCTTTGACAGGTGTCCTCTTATCGTAAGCTGTTAATAAATGACAGGAGTTGCTCACCATGAAGCCTGGGCCCTCAGTACTCGCCATGCTGCGGAGAAACTCCTGAGACATGGCGTCCAGAGACAGATGTAGGCCATAGAACCGTCCTGAGTTCCGCACCTCCAGACTTCCGCCACCTGTAGGCAGAGTGTAAAACTGTATGTGATGTAGCCAGTTCTAGCATCAAATATGCATATGTCTACTATAACGCTATTCACTGCTACCCATGATTTGGCAGCTACGCTTCAGAATTTGGTATTTATCATTTACCACTGCCCATCAGGATATCGTTTCACGAAGCTCGCTCTCATATATTTACTACGAGACCATAAGCAGTCTCATAGCGATATCTTAAGAGAGGACCGTCGTCTTATAGTGGATTGAGAGCTTCGAGAAAGGATGCACAGAACCTACAACCCACCATCACCACCATCAATCAGAACCTACTACCCACCATCAGCACCATCAATCAGGACCTACTACCCACCATTAGCACCATCAATCAGAACCTACTACCCACCATCAGCACCATCAATCAGAACCTACTACCCACCATCACCACCATCAATCAGGACCTACTACCCACCATCAGCACCATCAATCATAACCTACTACCCACCATCACCACCATCAATCAGAGCCTACTACCCACCATCAGCACCATCAGTCAGGACCTACTACCCACCATCGGTACCATCCATCAGGACCTACTACCCACCATCAGTACCACTAATCAGAACCTAGCAGAACATGTGGACTTTAGACAGTGTTGCTAAGAACTCCATGTAAACATAGCCAGAGCATCCTCACCATTGAACGTGAAACAGAGGCCGAAGTCTGTGAACGTGTGTGTGAAGTTTCTGAAGTCGCACTCCTTGCCTTCCCACGAACACTGAAATGAAGTCAACATTGCACTGTATCAAGAATCACCCACCACCAGTCTGGGTTCGACTCTCATAATAATGGTAGAACATGAATAAAGATTCATTATATAGCTCATCGACGGTTCAGAAAATAATACCAACAATTTATACGTTATATAGACGATATATACGTTATTGGATAGTGAATCGCTAAAGATAGTCAGTGTCCGGAAGAATAAATTAACTATTAGAACCACAATGTGTTTCAGTGTTATGCATTTAGTGACTGTAGGACTGAGATTATTTATTTTAAATGGTTGTGATAATCATATCGTTGTACAAGTATTAGTTTCACTAATGAAATAAGATTGCATTTACTTGCATTCATATGCAAAGTTATATTTCTTTTAGAAATACACTGCGGGAATTTGACCACTATAATACATGTAGTCACTAGTATCAGTGATGATCGACAGAAATAACACCTACTCACCCAAACAATCGAGTCGTTTATTGTATGTCCAACTTTAAAACCAACATCGTCTACGGTCAAGTTATCGACGACTGAAAAATCAAACGCGGAGCTATTGAAACCCTCTCCGCTACCTTGGAAACGGAAGGGAAAGATTGTCTTGATGACGTCTGTGACGTTGAGAAGGTCTGCCTGAGATCTCTTCATACCGTTGGTGTTGCAAATAGTGATCGTTGGGAACCGCAATGTTTGGGCTAACTTGACGTCGATGTTGACACTGATTGGGCTAGAGACGCATAGCTGTATTTGCTTTATGATATGGAAGGCCGTGAATACTATGCTGCCGAAGACGATGGCTGCCCAGAAGGAACGTCGTGGCATACCTGAAGTAGCATCGGTCATCTGAGGTACACCTTGAATTGTCACGTGGTCCACTAACCTTGGCTTTGGATACCGACTTCGTGGTGTGCTCGATGAGTACATTTCGCCCATGATAAAATGTATTCGTTATGGGCATGCAGTACATGTACAATATCCACTAATTATCCCGGTCGCACACACTATAGATATCTGACATAGCACACTAACATAGATAGCGCGAGAAACTAATTTCACTGATGACAACGAGAACAAAATATTTACATGGTCGGACGCAACATCGGGTTGTGAATAAAGCACTCCTATGTTGACAAGATAAACGTAATTCAGGACATGCTTGACTACCCGTGTTGTGTTAGTCCGTATATTGCTAAGCACATGCCATCGCTATTTTTGGTTTACTGTTGTTCGTATCCGGACATCCGATCAGTGACCGAGTACTGTGATAGCAATAGAAATGATAGATGGGCTGTAATTACATACCCACATAATTCACCTAGAAAACAATTTAATTTCCTAGTGTTTTGGGACTCTAGAGAATAAAAGCTTTCAGACTAAAAGCTTTCGTTATCCCATGTAATTTATATACTATATAACTGGTATCAGGCCACCCCCGCCCCCCTTCGGACATTTCCCCCAGGACATTTGCCCCTAGGACAACCCACTCCCCAAGGTAATTTCCCCCCGGTTTCACTCAATATGGTGTTTTTAAATATGTTCAACATCGACATTTTCCCAGCTTTCATCCGTCTATTTATTTTAAATTTCAAATACACAGATACTCTCCGGTCAGGCGCCACCTCATCCCAGACGGAAGTCCCAGGACATCATCCGGCAACTACAGCAACGTGTTGGACAGTACGACGTGACACCCTAGCCTTGACTTCCTCCGAGAAATTGTACCTCTGTATCTAATTGTAAAGTTTGTGATCTTCAGTTTGTGAACTTGAAATGAAACGTGTATTGATTGACGTTATGTGCTCTGCAACAATATATATGAGATATACATTTCCAGTATTTAGGACCACGCGAAATTTGGCCCTTGGGCCTCAAAACTAAAGCCCTTTCCGCATTTAGGCCCATGGGCTTAAATTCGGATTTAGTATTAGAGAAGTCTCCCATGTGCATTCTCTTCCAATGATGATTTTCAGATATTGAGAACATTCAGGGTTTTTCAGTCATTTTGTTTTTAAAAAAAGGTTGTCTAATGGTCTTATAATGCTGCTGCTTAAATTAAAACAAGTGTCAACACTATATATTTTGTCTGTTGTTCGCATCAGAAACACAAAATCCGTATATTTAATGGGTTGTTCAGAACTTAAACCCTGGGCCTAATTTCTGATTAAAGTATTCTGTTTCAAAAGTGATATTTTCCCTAATTAAGCCCGGGATCTCAATACGGTAATCCCTGTTTTGTCCATACTGTTGGGCTAACTCTTGACTTCGTCAACAAAAACAGGTATAATTCTACTAGTGGATGGCCTACACATTTGAACTTTAACACGAGTCCTATTCCTAGCCAATGTTCTTCTCTTGAATGGCCTACTTAACCAGTGCCGTCTTAATTATTTAATAAATTACTGAATAAATAAACACACTAAATGGACATAGCAATACATAAACAAAGTTACCAATCTAACTATCACGCAGTAACCTGTTAACAAGTAGGCTAATTAATTTGTACTAGGTAATAATTTGTAATCAGTGATACTGCAGCATTAATAACAATTATTGGATACTGAAGCATTAATAACAATTTTTGTATATAACGGAAATAGAAAATCGGTTATTAATCATCCATCAATAACTTTCACAACGCTATGTAAAATTACACCAATCAAAAACTAATGTACTGATAGATTAACAATGAGACTGTGTTTTCGATGTGGGCATGATCAATATGAAGTGGTTAGTGACCACGCAATCGAACTGGTTACCTGACAATAGGAAACAGTGCATTGCCAAAGTCATCACATAATTAGTTTCTGTATCTGAATACAAATGGCGTCATTCAGGAATAAATTAAATATATCATTTTTACAATGTGGCTTCCATTGACGTAGGTCATTGTAGAGAAAAATATAGTATACAATAGTATGAATGTAGTATGAATGAACCCCTGCGAATAGAAAAATACTAAATACGAAAAGTAACTGGGAATACTCATAAACAGCCACATTCTGTTGGAAAATAATAGCAAATACATTAAAGCTGATCATTAAGTGCACTATTCATTGCAACGTACATACGTACATATAATTAATTACATATTGCAACACGATAACAAGCCGTTATGTCAATAGACTGTAGGCTCTCTCTGGACGACTAAGAGCATTTAATTACCATTAGTGTGCTGACTACCTGCCAGACTACTTTGCCAATATCACCAACTAGATATTATCGAATCTCATTTGCGATAAATACGGTATACAAAGAAATTATATACAACATTACACGTCGACTGCTTTCTAAAATATCATTTTATGTGGAGCACAAAACTTTATGTTGAATGCACTGTTACATGTTACAGGTATTGTTGCTTCATGTTTGCGTTTTAATTTATTACCAACGAGGATAATTTCATCGCTTTTTTCTTTTTATCTACTCATCGATTCTGTTTATTTACATTAGTAATAATGTATTCACGTGTGGGATCAGTCATTGGGGTTTGGTACGTTTTCAGCAGAAACCACGACCGGGAGCGGGCCAATTCAACACTGAAGTAAGTACAAGAGCATTACTGCTGATTTATGGTCCTGTTGTTATCATCTATGTCAATGTATTTTAAAATTCGAATGACACAGCGTTCGTGGCACAGTTGTTAGAGTGTCAGTCCGGAAAGAGGTAGGTCTAGCACCCGTGGCGTCATACCAAAAGACTTTAACATATTCATGCGAGACACAATCAGGTCGACAAAACTATTTCACAGGGGACCAAAAATGAATATTATTAAATTAATGGGTTGTGTAACTTTTTAATATCAACATTTCATAGACTTATTTCTTTCCTGAAAGAAAAGTTATACTACCTTGAATGGCAAGACCGACCACTTCCTTTTTTTCGGGTTGCGGACTCTATAATGAATAGCACTATTCAATTAAATTAGATTAATCAACTGCTAAGCTAACTAGATATGATTAGAAAGTGTGGAATATAGATAGATAACACCACAAATACATAGATTAGTATTGATCATGTAATTATCTCAATAGAAGACTTAAGGGAAGACAATATAATATTTTTGTGTAAAGTAGTGCTTCTTTTTCTACATTACATGACTTTTCTTTGAATATAGTTAATTGAAAGCTGCATATTATATCATATTAAGTATTAATGTTAGCCTCCATCTTCTTAATAATTAAAAAATGAAGCTGTTTCACCGAATTCAATGTGAATTTAGATAATATGCCATAATTACCAGACATTTGCCAACCTTGCAGAACACAATATGATAGTTGATCGGCGTTCCTACACTCTATATTGGGGTATATTAATGAATTTGGAACATTAATACTGATATATTTGAGAAGTTGGATACATACTACATGTAAAAAATCATCATTGACATTTAAAAAAATTGGGATTTAATGGTTTTAGTAATTAATTCCTAAATTAACTATTTAGTGTTCACATAAGTCAATATTCTTTTTACGTAGTATAGATACAAATATATACTAGTATGACTTCGGTAAAACCCTCAAGAATGGGTTGTCAAGACATCACGTTAACCGTCACTTAAATATAAAATAACGGTGTTGCGGAATACAAACGAAAAATGAATTAATATTTTTTCTAAATTAAAAAATATAATATTTAGCTGCATCATAGCATAGTAATTACATGTTCAAGTACTTAGCCGCATGCTATTTTTACATACACGCTACAAATCTGGCAATATCACTCGTCAATGGGAATTATTATCACTTTTAACACTATCTGGATAATGATAGATGACATTGCAAAAAACAAATATCATGTAAAGATTTCAGAATAATCAAAGCCATTTGAAATAGCTCTTTCTTTAATGTATAGGTTGAAAATCACATGACACATACTCTTCAAACCGGCATAACTTCATAAGCGATCCATGTATCATCATAAAATAAACTGCACAATGAAGGGGAAATATCAGCTAACTACCTCATAGCGATTCTAGCTAAATTAAAATATTCAATAACATTGCGAAAATAACATTTCAATATATGACATAGACTGGGTGAAAATCTTGAACGTGATTTTTCGCAAAATATGCATAGTTAATAGACCTGTACAATCAGGTAATCAATTCAGCGTAGAATCCAACTGTAAGTGTTTCTTAAGTGTTACAACTTTTAACTTCATATTTGTATTGATTGTCAATTATATTTGTGTGTTGTGGGCTTATAACAACGCAATCATATTTTTGTGTTATGGGCTTATAACAACGCAATTATATATTTTTTGGTGTTATGGGCTTATAACAACGCAATTATATATTTTGTTGGTGTTATGGGCTTATAACAACGCAATTATATTTTGGCAACCTGATTGTGTTGAGCATGATTATAAGTGTTCCCTTCTGTTAATGACGTGCGATTGGAGTTAATAACTGCAACAGGATACTCCATGAGCTAGTCCTAAGAGCCGGTGGAGATCCGGCCTAGTACAAGCACGACATGTGCATACAAAGCACGCCAGCCGTGATTCGAGTGAAAGAGTCTTAAAAGCGAATAACACAGATTACGGAATGTACAATTTTAACACGAAACTGGTGAAAATGCTC
This sequence comes from Lepetodrilus schrolli, assembly GCA_032361225.1. NCBI lineage: Eukaryota > Metazoa > Mollusca > Gastropoda > Lepetellida > Lepetodrilidae > Lepetodrilus > Lepetodrilus schrolli. Next base: position 19,192 of record JAUTBT010010904.1, read on the forward strand.
ATCTGTCTGATTAATGTCTGTACATAATAAGTTGATGTGCAAGAAAGTTTGGTACGTTTTTACAGGAACATTGAGGAACCATTTCTAAAACGTTTCGTGATTTCAACTATGAACACTATGAGTACATAGCTCTATATTATAAAAACACAACTAAATTTGATGCAGGTTGTTACAGGTTGGAGTATAGTACTCAAAAAGAGAAGTTTAGCTCGATCATCTCATCTACACCGACCATATCCAGCAGCAATCAGCCATGACAGTAAAGATGGCCAGTGAAGATGGGGTGGACAGCAAACCCAAGCTGGCTGACTACATGACCATGCAGGGGGTTGCCCAAGTTACAGACGCCTCCTCCAGTTCTATACGACGTACATTGTGGTTCATCATCATTTGCGGAGGTCTTGGTTTCACCGGCTTCAACATCTACAATCAGACCGCACTCTACCTCACGGGCCCCGTCAGCGTCAGCATCGACATCAAGCTAGCAAAGACGCTGACATTCCCCACAATAACTGTGTGTAACACCAACCTCGCCAAGAAGTCCGCCTCTGATCAGCTGAACTTAACTCGCGTGTTGAAACAAGTCTTCAGGTACAGTTTCCAAGAAATCAGTTCATCCCAGATGTCTGCTGAAGACGCGAGAAGCATTGGCAGAACATCTTTAGATAATTTGACATCGGAGATTGTCAATTTTATGAACGATTCTCTTGTAATGGTGAGTATAGGCCATAACAACTTCACAACACCATGTCGTACCATATACTCCCCCGATGGTCCACCTAAGATCAACCCATCTCTTATCGGAAAGCAAATTCCAGATAGCAAAATTCGTTCATCCTCATTACAACCATATACCCCATCTTAAAACACAAATACCATCTCTGAGTATCCGTCCAAGCTAGGAACACCCACCTCCTTCCAACTATTATAATTAACAGCTATTAACATGCATCCCGCCGGGGAAGATTGTTTCTCAGGTAAGTGTATACAGTATGTATGTCCTTATTCTCTGTGTTGCAGTGTCAATGGCAAGAACGGACGTGTTCCCCGACGGACCTGTCTCCCACCATCACGGACAGCGGAAATTGCTTCTCTTTCAATGGTAATGTTAATCTACAAGCTGTTATACGTATTACTTTGAGTAGTATAACTAACGTTTTAGCACTACTAAAACACTAGGGTAGCTACTACATCGGAAAGAAGTAATGTAGCAATGTCAAAACGTATTAAAATTATTATCTATTTATTCTAAGAAAATTGCCCTAGAATTAATCATATTTATTAATTTTGAGACTCTTTCTAAAATAGCAAGTGACGATATCTCTGATCATATCTCTCTCGTTACTATATTTATGGTACTCGAGTTTACTCTCCCCACTACTCGAGTCCACTGTGCCATTTGATACAGTGTTGGATATAGATAGATTATTAACCTCGTGTCATTAGATATCGTCTATATCTTGCATTTAGGGATATTTTTTTTGTATCAGACGAGCTTAACCTCCCCACTACGCGAGTCTACAATGTCATTTGATATAATGTTGAATATAGATAGATTATTAACCTCGTGTCTTTAGATATTGTCTATATCCTGCACTTCGGGATAATAATTGTATTAGACGAGCTTTACCATTTATCATCTAATTTCAAATATAAATACTTATCTATAAGAAGAAAATGTCAATGTGTGAATCATGGTGGCGCATCGTCCCGTGCATTGCGCGGCTGACCGCTCAGGTTAATGTTAATCACGTTTCGAGCTCGGCTGGTTCGTGGATGGGTGACCGAGAACCTGATCGTATCTAGGATTCGTTCCTGCCCAACACTGAATCACAGATTGAAAGACGTGGTGTCACCTTAGGCAAGTAGCTTAGTTCGCAAATGACTCTGTTCACTCATCAGGGAATGGGTACCCGGAAGGATGACATGGATATGTGAATAATAACCATGTAGCCTCTTGAACGTTGTATACTCCACAATGAGTTGAGAAGGAATTGAGGGCACATAGATCATTTGCCTAAAAATAATGTAGCACTATGAGCGTGGATTTGGCGCAATATAAATGTTCACACATTAACCGACAATTTAAAGTTACGCGTAGGAATACATATCCGTCAGTAAATTGTAAATCGCTTCACTCATCGATAAATGCACCAAAGGAAAACAACATTAAAAACAATTCTCACTCTTATTACATATTTTTGAACATATTAAATCCCATCGATTAGCACATACTCTCAAATCGTAATTATCATCTGTTTACTATTTCTATACAGTAGCGTTTATAAATAGTAGTATTACGCTACACAAGGTCAGAGGTCATCTGAAAATAGTTCCCTAATTTGCATAGTTGTTAGGCAAAGTAGCATGATACACGAAATATCTTATATATGTATGCACATCATATATGACAAGATTCACCATATTCTTTTAGAAACAAACGGTAAAAACAGTGTAAATAAATGTCCATATTCAACTTTTCATTAGATGGTAAATATACATGTGTCCTGATGTTGAGCTCTTTATGACGGGTTATTGTGACTAATGAGTGTACATGGTTTCACCTTATGAACAAGCCGTATAATACGTGTGTCGTTGCTTATCTCAGCCCACGGAGGTCTGCAGGTGAAAGGTTCCGGAAGAAACTATGGTCTACGGCTGCAGCTAGATGCCGAAGCGGAAGAATTCACCAGGAGTCGTAAAGCTACTGAAGGACCAGGATTTGTGGTCAGTACTTCCTCCATCAATATTGTCCTGTAGGATGCGTTTTCGTCAAGCTGTGGCGAACGTAATTAGCTTTTCATACAATAATTATGGTTTTGTGAACGGTGTTTGTAAATACGGTGAGAAAAGGGAGGGAGGTCAAATATCTTTGGATAGATAAACTGAATTTTAATAATGGAAGATGGCAAATACTTTGAACCCATTGATCGAATACATCCATAGCCTGAATTTCATTGTCCGTATAACGTGATAACAGTGTGAAGCATGTGATGTATTTATCACTAGATCGCAGTGCACAGCTCGGGGGTTCCACCAACAATGAACGCCATCGGGATGACTCTTTCCCCTGGGAGTCAGTACTACCTTGGACTGGAGTTGACGGTAAGGTCTACAGCATGGCGCCTCTCTTAACGGCGTAAAATAGCGTTCTAATAGCAGTATTCTAGGGAGAATTTATAGGATCAATAACAATTTGTTCGATATCATCACGGTAAGGGTATTATTCTTAGTCGTCCATGCTGTTTAATATCGATAATATCACCAAACACACACATATCTATCGCTAATATATTTCATTAAATATATAGTGTCTAATATTCGCTTTCACTGGTACGATGATATAGAAGCAATGTCCATTATTAAGCCAAGAATACTTATTCTAACCCATAATTTACTTCAGGAAGTATACTCTCCTCCAGGGTTACGCAATTGTGGCTCGGCGAGTCTCAAGTACTTGAACACCTCATATTCACTTGAATCTTGTCGCGCTGAATGTTTAATTGACTACATTGTGAAAAGGTGCTCGTGTAGAGAACTATACATGCCAGGAAACGTGCCGCTGTGCACGCCAGCACAGTCCGTGAAGTGCTCTCTCCCGGCTTCAAAAGAATATTTTAGCGATGAAGACCAGTGTACCCTGGCCTGCCCTGACTCGTGTTCCTTCAATACCTACCACATCAAAACCAAATCTAACCTGGACCCGACAGATGAATACCTGGAGACGCTGGGGCTGTACACCAACAGAAGCCTGGGATACTGGAAGAGGAACTATCTCTCCGTGGACGTCTACTTCCGTTCGATGTCTCATACCCGCATCGAGAAGCGCTACTCCTACTCAGTCCTTGACCTCTTCTGCGACATAGGTGGCGCTCTCGGCCTCGTCTTGGGAGCGAGCATGATCACGGCGATTGAGCTGGTTGACTATACCGTCAGATGCATGGTGCCACAGCTGGGCCATAACGATAGTACACGCAGAATACACGTGCAGCCTACGACATGATGAGGAGGCTACGCATAGTAAACATTCGTGATTTGGAAACTATTTCTATTTGAGAAAACGAACACGAGGAACTTAAACACAAAATATAATAAGTTGCTTTACTAAAGATCGAACTTCATAATCAGGTTGTGGGTGTCACGTAGAATAACGTACGTCTTGAAATGCGAGAGGAACTTTCGCTGCAACTTTAGATCTCCAATAGATCAATGTCTAGTGACTGTAACACGATTGAATCTAATCCAGTTATACACACATTACAACACTCATATGAAATTTTACATCTCTTGACCCTTCACACTCGTACTTTAAGTAACTTTTACTATGCCATTACATTAACCATTGTTATGTTGGTTCTCCGTTCTATTTCCTTCATTCAATTTGCCCGTTTGATAACTTCCAATTCCTTGCAGTTTGCAAGTGTCCATTTTCCCTGATTACTACTACCATATTGCAACCATATAAACACCTCTTACTTAATAATATATATTATTTATTTCTTCTCAGTCTTGTACACTTCCGGTTCCTGAAGTTCCATGACTGAAGGGAGGTAACTCTGGCCCTACGTTAGAAACAGTTCTCGAGTACGATTTCATTCTTACGTTTTGCAATCAAATCCAAATGTAAAAAAAATCCGAAAAGAAGCAAGTTGACCATGAAATGGTACTGAAGAAACGTTCGTACCCTCTGGGCCTGGCATATGACAGGGTTGGTTTCAGGTTAGCTCACAGACGTGACGGTTCTTATACACATTCTTAGAACACTGTATCTGCAGTGCCCTTTCCAATGTTCTATTATCATGTGGCGTCTGTCTACTCGTTATTAGTTACGGTCCCTTGTTTGGAAAAGCTGTTACATTGGCTCGATTTTAATTTTATTTATTTATTTATTTATTTGTAATTGAGGTTTAGAGCCGCTTTCAAGATTCTTTCACTTATATCACGGCTTGTCAGTTTAGGGCAGGAAGAAACCCGCAACATCCGTAGCGC
>JAUTBT010010915.1:0-24177 GCA_032361225.1 Lepetodrilus schrolli
TAATATAATTGGTTTTATTAGGATTCACTTATAATTATATTATATATATGTTCTGATATATATTCACTATATATGTGGGGAAAAATACGTGAAACCAGTAAATATCGTTCGAATAACGAAAGAAATTTGTATCAGACATGGTAAAATTTCCATTTTATATTAACAGTTACATGGAAATTAGCTTACAGTGATTTGAGAAGGGAGGCAACTCTTTTAACACGCACCTGTTTCCGGTCTCACGGCAAGCCGAATTTTCTGCAACATGAATACGTTTTTATCAAGACTGAACACAATATTTGCCTTCACACTTAGTGTGATGGCAGCTTTGACATTTTGTTGTTTTCTTACGACTGCATTTGACAAACACCAAAGCTCTCTAACTGTTTCTACTGGGAAAGTCATTGTGTAAGTTGAACATATGTTGACGTTTAGCTGGTAAATCTGACGTGTCCTAAAGTTTTGCAAATGACAGTGCCAGTGATTTAACATTTGCATGTTGTTATTTACATACCGGTATGTCGACATAATTAAATACATAGATCTGCATCTTTATATACAATTATAGCTCCGTTATTTTTCTATCTCGGTAATGGCCAATATTGCCAATACCAGAAAGTAAATGAATCTACAGTATTTCATTTTTGCAACGGTAAGATCACTGCCAAGGTGCCATTTAAGTTTGCTAGAAAGTGTACATTTACAATTCAATCTCATCATACTGGTGCCCATTCACGGTTGGGTGGACTGGAGCAGTTTGGATCTAAGTACTTTACTCAAGAGTGCTACACTATGGCATAAGCTGGGCTCGAACCCAGACCTCCAAGTTATGAGGCAGACTCGCTACCTCTATACCACCACGCTCTATGCAAAAACAATGACTATCTGGTTGCTAAATGGAAATCCTGATGTCTGTGAAACTGTAACATAAATTTGACCGATAATCAACCAAATTTGTTAAAATGAGAGATGGGGAGGGGTTTATATGTGATCTCTCCACCATTGCCATCTTTTTATATATTCGTCGCAAATGGGTGAAAGATTCCCGCAACGACGTTTAACTCCATAATCACTCGCTCACTTTTTATATATCCAGACATTGGCTGGTATCGCACCTTAAAAACTGATTAAAGTGTTCACGTAATCTGTTCACTTACAATTTATGAATACACAATGTTCAGGGATGGAACAACTTTAAAACATACTCGTCCAAATAATGATATAAATAACAAAACATGAAATTTCTACTAGCCCATAGGATACCTCTTTAACATGAGGAGAAATGGATCCGGCCGCCTGGTGAGTGGGTACTTCTAACCCTGGATGTTTCGGCCCATCAATTAGCATCCAGTCTTTTTTTCTGCCACCCCAAGGTGTTTTTAGGGAGTAGCATTTGCGGGTATGAATTTAATTTTAACCGAGGTATGTTTTCTAAATTTCTTTTTAGTGAAATTGGACAACCACGTGGTGTTTATAATCATATCAAAGCCTATCTTCTAACGCCTTGTTTTACAATTCCAGGAAGAATGTCCCAGACTACTCAGCAGATAGAGAAAAGAGTGACCTTGGATTTGTGACCTTTGACCTTCATGCAGATATCCTTTTCATACGATTAAGCTATTTTAACTTTCCGTGTTCCTGATATGATCATGATGTTATCGCATCGTGAACTATTCATTCCTGACCATCCTGTAGATAAATAACAGAAATTACTCTAATAAAGGAAATTGCACTAATGTCAGAGCCTGGAAACGTTTTGAGTAGCACTGGTAGTTTCTTTGGACATTTCCAATTAATTGAAAATTTCAATTTTATGGCAGATTAATTTTGCAGCAATTTTGAATACTGCAAATTATGTTCCTAAAGTCACTTAGATCAAAATCATATTTTCCTTGACTCCCTATCACATCTTCAACCTCTCTTCAATTGGAATGTCAAACAGTTGTTTCTGTACCTAACTGCCGAATATGAAACTAAAGACCATGTAAGTTATCTTGTTTTTTTCTTCTATGGATAGGTTTGTTGCAAGTGGATTAAGAACTAAAATAATGGCTTTAAGCATTAACACATTGATAGGTCTGAAATTTATTCTGTCTTTTGGTTTAAGCATTCACCACGACCACTCTTGACGCTGATTTAGTTACATTTTAAAACTAGTATCTGAGTGCAATAAGTTTAAAGCATAAAACAAGTGAAAGCTAATGAGTAGAAAGAAAATACTGAGATAATGCTATTGTAATGATTGAGAATTAAGGTTATCTTCATTTTATTGTCTTTTCAAATTTGTTCTTTGTTCTGGTTTTCAGAAATTGAATCAGGTTGTCTTATGGGATAAAATTGTCCAGCGCGGAGACAACTCTATCTTCGATTTAAAGAGCTCCAACACGAAGTACTACTTCTGGGACTACGGCAATGGACTAAAGTAAGAAAGAGTTTGTGTAGCATGGAAAGTGTTAATACTAATAGGAGGGGGTTAAAATGTGTTCCTTGCATGATCATTGGCTATGGATGAAAAATGTCTGAAAAAACATTAAGCAACAATTGACACTCGTTCCTATAGCCAAATGCAATTATAAAAATTGCTCTACTTATGTGTCTATTTATTAATTCTGCAATTGACTTGTTGCTATGGTTACAGGGGAAACAAGAATGTGACGTTGTCCCTGTCCTGGAACGTGATTCCGAATGCCGGAACTCTCCCCAAAGTGAGAGGAGACGGAACCTTCAGCTTTTCATTCCCTGATCAGTACAGCGCCGGACGATTCTAGATCTGTTTCATTTTTCTTCTTGGAGAGACAATGTTAAAACTTGCACTTTTTATAGCAATGGAATCAAATATAAAGTATTGTAGAGAGGGCTTTTTCACATCACCCCTTTGTTATTAATATCATGGAATTGTAATGGTAATGTATTAAGAAAAGTTATTAATATTGCACCTGGGTTCTTCAGTATGAAGTAGCATGGCATAATCCAGGCATGGCAATTTTCTGTGAATCCACTTTTATTTGTCCATGGGTCGATTTATTTGCGGGGCTTGTTTTCTGCTGAAATCACAATTGTCTGTTGCCTTGTTAATCTTGACTCCAACCTTGTCCATAGACTACTAATTACACCATTGCTGAGGTTAGCGGAATGGTTACCTTAGAGCTACATCGTTTTGTACAGTAAAGCACTGGTGTTCAGGGAATAACTGCTCGGTGTTCACTCACTTTTACCATCTCCACCTCCTGGGGAGTATATGATCCAAGCTGCTGTTTTTAACAATGCTAGAAAGTTATTGCAATCTGATTTGCAGCGAATGCTACATTATGGATTAATTATTAATTAAAATTAATTTACTAAATTTCTGTAGTGCTCGTTTATATCGAGAGTGACTGTTGACAAACTTGTACATTTTTCATGGCGATTTGTGTAGTGTATGTACATTTTCAAGTTGTATGATTATATATTTCTTTTACTACACAAATTTAGCATATCTTGGCTGTATTCTTGTAAAGGCAATTTACTGTACAAGGAAAGATAATCTCTTGGCTATTCACTATCAGGTATGCATGACGATGGATGATTGATGGCATGTTGGTGATAGTGACTTTAAAGGACTGATTGGTGTAGGGAATTTGGTATTTCTTTTTTGACGAACGATGCAGTTTTTCATTATCAACTTCATATTATCACGGCATGAATCCTTGTGTGAATTGGGTGAAAGATTCCCACTGGGACGTAAAACAGTGACTTGTATAAATGTTTGCTGTAAAGGCATTCAACAGATAGTTGATTGTGTTTGACTAAATTTCAGCTAAAGTTCATTCACCTGGCATCCATATCATCGCTTTTGTACCTACAAATCATCGCGTATGGGTGAAATAGTCCTGCTGTAACATAAAGAACTAAATCATTGTACCTCCAAAAATCTTTCCATTGCTTTATCTTAGCAGAAATTCCACGACGCCACTCTGAGAAATATTAACGCGGTCGAGGAAGATATCTGCTGCGATGTTTCATCACGTATAGGTGAAATATTCCCACCGTGACGTAAAGCACAAATTCATTCATACCCGCTGCAATGTAAAACAAGTAAATATGTGATTAATTAAATTGGTGTCAATGCATGCAAAAGTATTTTCTGTTTTTCAGTTGTCAAAGAAATATATTTTGAAAGTTTTTCTAGAATATTTATTGAATTCATCCATTCAATACTAGTATCTATCATTAGTTGTTCATATTTCATGCAAATAGTTCCTGTACATTGTTATCACTATAAACCATTTTTTCTTGTGCATGAGGTGGCAACTCCAGTTGCCTGCAGCTCGAGAGAGGTTAAAAGAATCCCTAGTGTTTTTAATAGATGACAAACACTGTTTTCATGGTAATGTTTCTTTCCATCTGTATATTTACTGTAAAGCATATCTAAAAAAAATTACATGTTGCGTGATGTGCCTTCTTGTTTATGATGAATGTTCTGGTGAATGCTCAGATTGATTGAATAAATGTTGAAATTAATTCGTTGAATTTCCTTATTTCTAATAAATTGTGAAATGTTGTGCCCAATGATGAGAAAATGGAACACTAAGGCTTCATTTGTTTTGTGCACTCGAGTGCATTAGCACCAAAAACAAGGACAAAACTCCAGTTATTTGATATAAAATATAAAATTAATAATTTGAGATTATGAATGGTCGGTTGACAGAAAATAAATATAATTTAATAAATGTAAACACCAGTACACTTGTTGGGATTTAAATGCATAAGTGTTTTCAAAGTACTGCTTTTCAATACCAGTAATTATTAGTATTATTAATTAGACTTTTGTTATACATATTACCAGTAACGAATTGGCTTCGACTTTGTGCCAACCATTGCCTGCCGGTCCTTGTTGATCCTCATTGATGGGTTATACAACTTGTTCCTTCACTTTTTATTATTATAACTTTCCAAAGACTAGTACACTGTTGGCAGAATATAATAAAAATAATTTTATTAATTTTCAAAGTGGAAAAATTGGGTCGGCGGATTTGTAAACCAGGTAATCAAATAACTATGGCCTAATCATGACCCCTTTCCACAGAATGAAGTCCAAATGTTCTACCATTGTGCTACCACCCGATATACATGTATCTGGAATACTATCAACCATTTCTCGTCAGTCTTTGATGGAAGCCTCTCATTTTCCTTAAAAATTGGTAGGAAAATATGTTGGTGGGTTGAATTGGGGTTTCAATCTTCTCTCGAGATTCTTCCACTCATTTCACAGCTGTCATGTTTGTCTGCACATATCCGGCTTGTACCAGGCCCAGATTTCCAATGGTTTTAGAACATCCTGGACAGGGATGCCTACTCAGACATAACATTAACTGACTTCCAAGTTGACCAGGGTCCATATTCCTGAAGCTATGGTATACGTAACATCGTTAAACCTTCATGGAGGAAAATTTGATGATCTGCAAAAACTTAGCGATGTTGTTATGTATATGAGTCTCAGGAACATGGCTCTGTCCTTGTTTACTAGTAGTAACCCATTTACTGCTGTGCATCAATCTGGTGAACATCTTTTTGTACACAGCCAGGGCTCAAACAAATAGTGTGCGTGTGGTGTGGTGTGTGTGTGTGTGTAAAAATATAAGAGTGAGTGATTATGGAGTTTAACGTCGCTGCGGGAATCTTTCGCCCATTTGCGACGATAAAAATAGAAAACAAGCAGGTGAAATAACATTTTTATAGACGCTGAATAACCTCTCATGACAAGGATAAGCATTAGCATACACAGTACACAATGAAATTCATTAAAGCTCGTAAGGTAAGGTAACATTTTGAAAGAGAAAAAAAATCGATATAAAATCATTTCAAGCTACTTAGTAACAAATTGTAGAATGCCATATTTGACCTATTTCTGGAAATAAATAATTTTTAGTCTCACCAAATACGATATTTATTTAAGTGCATACTTTAATTTATTTCCGAGAGGAATTCATCACAGAAAAACTTTGGATCAACAAAGTTGGTTCATTGAAGGTTAGTTTTTGTTTGGAGGTATTAAAGTGATTACATGCATGCTAAGATCTGGTCCAAAATGAGTCTATCTGTGACTGTACGCCTTTAACCCTATCTCTGTTGGATTAGGCACAGACACTGCTCTTTATGGCATCTCTGATTGCCTCCAGCATGGAGAGAGTTAATTAATAGCTTACTGGCAGCATACCACAGCATTAAAACAAGGTTAGTGACCAATACCTCAACTGGATGTCCTTAAATATTGGTGTTGACATTAGCAGAAATTAAATAAGATATAATTTCAAGTAGGTCATATATGGCATACTAGTATATAATATAATCCCAATAATTCTTATTAACAACAATGTCTAATGAATAAAAATGTACGCATGAACTAAATTGAAGTTAAACTGATTAAAAGAAAAAAAGAAAAAATCTTTGCGATATATTTATCGTTACATCCTAGTGTTGCTATTGTGTATGAATAGTAAGTGCATATAGCATGTTGTACTCCAGATAGTAGATATACTCATAGGCTTAGTAACATCCTTCATAGACAGGGCATCTGCAATACTTACATATACCAACCATTGCATTGGGTAGCATTATGTACAACACAATGAAGTCAGTACTTAATTGTCAGTAGGAGCTATAGCACTTTCCATAGTATTTCAAGGGCCTGCTTATGGTGGGAAGAAAACCTGCAATTATACAGGTCAAGTACAGACATTAAATAAAACTTTGAGTACGTACTCGCTGAGTGAAATATAAATGACCACATATATTAAAAATAATTTCTCATTTTAATTTCAGTGTCAGTTGCTCTTTTGACCACTTTGAGGTAATAATTTCAGTAGAAGAATGCTTGTGGATAATATGTCAGACGGCCGCTATTTGTTAGCATAGAAAATGCCCCTGTCTAGGAAAGATGGCCACAGATGTGCTGCTATCGACATATATACAGTGAAGATAACTTTCTGCCTCAGTGGCAGTACTGTACAATAAATAATTTACTCCTAACAATTGTTCTACATCTTCATATAGACATCAGGATTCTGTGGTAAATATATCTGCTACATGTACACATGGTATTGTTATATGTTCACAGCTTGCATTCGTCAGGTGATCATACCATAACTTATCTGTTACTCTAGGGGTGGAAGGAATGTGGGGATAGATGAGGGTGGATGGCGGTCATAAGGTGTGTGTGGGAGGGGGAGGGGGAGGGGGAAGGGGGAACATGTTTCAGTTTGCCTACACAAAATCTGATACGGGAAACTTTCAATCAACTCAATACTAGTCATTCACTGATCGTCGATAAAATAATTAAGAATTAATTGTCAAGGTTTGGTTACAGTTCACAACGCTATATGGGGTTAACCCATTAGTTGCTTGACTTGATAATTCTGCTTAGTAGGGTATTCTACCAACATTCACGTAATTCAGAATGTCTAGTTCACCAATTTCAAGTTGGTCTTTTTCTCTGCCATATTTACCTTATCAATTTAAAATATTTGTTTGAAATATTTATTCAAATTGCAAATGCTAAATGGACCAGATAATGTTGCATACCACATATCTAGAATCTTTCATACATTTTGTTTGCCTAGTTCATCAAAGAATGACAGACAATGATTAATAAAAGTTATGAACTTTGAGAAACTGACTTAAGCCAGGATGTTTTAAAATTATTGATTTCCCAAATTGGTTGCTACCCTTCTCTTGAATTCAAAACGTATTTTAGCAGAAATTTTAATATGGCATGCACCCTTATACACCCATATAGTAGGAATTAAAATGGGTCAATGACTGACTTTCGTTAGCTTAGAGAACAATAATTACAGCAGTAGCTAGACTTCACAACATCTTTGCTCAAACACACACAGAACAAATACACATATCAGGAAAACCTGGGCACCCTTTCACGAAGCTCTCTTATATCCACTAAGAGAATGCTATGGTCTCTGCCACACTGATTTTAACTTGAGTTATAGACAAATCTGAAATGGCCGATTATTTAAAAAATATATATTGTTAATATCTAGTGCCATCTTGTACGAAAGGCAAGCATATGAAACCCAAACCTTAGCCATAGACTACACCATTACTAAAGTTGGAGTTACCTTAGAGTTACAATGTTTGTACAGGAGGGTGTAACAAAATAATAACAATCATAGTTAACCTTTTCCTCATGGGTGGCAACCAAAGGTGCCCTAATAAACAGAGCTTCTGATTAATTCAGCCATGAGAAGTGAGCGAGGGATTTATTCCGTAATTTTAACACTCGGTGAGAAACATTCATCCAAACACGTTAAGACGCTTCATAATAATCGGTGCTACGATAGTGATTTTTTACGGCTGAAGTATACTACCATCAACATTTAAAGGAAGGATAGTATTGGCATGTTAATATTGCATTGAAATGCTGACACATAAAGTGGTATATTCAAAATTAAATCAAGGAATTGTAATGAAATTTAGAAAATGTACGAGCAATACTATACTGCACATATTTGCATACGTCGCTTTGGGTTGCGTAACGGTGGTACTTTAAGTTGCCTCTCATTGAACATTAAAAAGTATCATAATTATGCATTCCCTTATTTCTTGATGGTAGTGTACTTGTAAGCATATTTTTTTATGGTTGAAGTACCTGTAAGCAAAAAAAAAAGAGACTTTTAGGTGAAATCGGTAATAATAATATATTGAAATATACATGCATGTGTATGTACCAAATCTGAACACTCACACAATTAATAATATCATGAAACATCAATGACTTAACTTTACAAACATGATACACAATGGTAGCATGCGTAATTGTATGAACATCATCTAACAAGTATGGCACAACCATTTAAACAACACATGCAATGACCACAACGGATTTAATCTTCACTCGGGATTTGTGCATCCCTGTGACCATGGTAACAAAACTGTTCTACTTTTAAAAACATTCTTAAAAAAACAAAACCTGTGCAACTTATACCACCCCTATTTTAACCCACCCCTATCATGGTACCAGAAGTTAACCCATAAGATGCCAGTAGATAATACACAGGATAACAATAGTTAACCCACAGGGTACAAGTATTTAACCCACAGGATACCATTACAATTTTCATCTACCCATGTGATAAGACTCCATATTATTGGTTGTTGAGCAGCTGTGAAATTTGTATATATATATTTAGGTTTTTAGTCACCTATGCAACAAGCAGGCCAACATAGTTGTAATTATTAATCAACCAAATTGAATATGTCCAGGACCAATCGAAAACAGTGCGTCTTGCCACAATGCCTACAGGGCTTTCAATTCACAGTACCGTAATTACCCTAATAATTCGAACAGGATAAAATAATTAAATTTGTTGCAGTTTGAATTATTTTAAAATGATCCGTGTTCAGATAATTAGGGACAACCAAATTAAAGTACAAAATATGGTTGTAAATGAAATGGTAAATATATGAAGGATTTCGAATAATCAGAAAATTACAATTAAAAAAAAATTGGTCATGTTCATATTGTTAGGGTCAGGAAAAAATATTTTCTGCTATTAACTATTAGAGGGTTCTAATTATTAGAGTAATTACGGTAATAGCACTGATATCCTGTGGATCGTATATACGATTATCATAACGTGCCCTTGAGTAACTTCATAGTTTACCTCGTCTATAGTGCACAATCATGTCGTCCTGTGATTGTATATGAAACCAGGAAACATGTTCAGATCACCATAAGTTGGCCGTTCATGAACCCCAAAAGTTTTCAAATAAATATTGTTTTTCAAAAAGTGCACAGTGTGTTGCTGCAATGATTAAGTGTAATGGATCACAGGTCGACTTAAAATAGCTTCTATTAAAAGGAGCTAATTTTCAAATGCTAGACCTGGGATCTTGGGCATGCTTTCGTGAAGCTCCTGTAAATGACAAGATACTTTAGACCTTTTGTACCAATCTCTCGCTGATCACTACTAGAGTGGAATGGTCTTTGTACATACAAGAGCTTCATTAACCCTCTCCCTGCTGGATTAGGCATAGGCACAGCTCCTTAGGCTATCTCCGGTTGCCTTCAGCAGGGAGAGAGTTAAAGGTGCCAAGCACATGATTGCATTATGCAAATGGATTTATGAGATCTTCATACCACACAGGCCAGCTCAACAACATTAATATGCATCTTATGTGGCTGTACCATAAACCTACACCTTGAAACCTGTTACTTCTTGAATAAAGAAAATTAACAAATTTCTCCTTTTCAATTCATACATTCTTACTCACAGCCATAAATACATTGATACAATTTGATAAAAACCATCTTTAACAATAGCAACACATATAACCTATAGTTCCGTGAAGCTTAATGACTAAATCTGACTTATCTCAAATTATCAGATATTATCTCGAGATAATACAATGCATATACTCTCCAGTCTAGCTGATGTCAGATCTGTACAAAAATATTTATATAGACTATATACTAATATATGTGCACCCTCTTATAATGTAATTTACTGCTGACAGCAATGAAGGACATGACCGGTTCAACCTCCTAGGAAGTATACCTCAAGTATTTTCAATTTAAAAATTAATATTAACTAATTAATAAACAAAACAAGGTTGTGAGAAATTAAAGTATCTTAAAAATCTACTAAGATAAAACCCCCACACAATTCTATTCTACTAATTACGCTTGCAATCACTACTAAAGCAACTAAATCGCCTATAAAAATTAAATTTCAATTCCACTAATTTCAGTCAAGATTTTCATAATCATCAAATTTAGTTTCTTGAAGCTGAAATATTTAATATATTGCACTATATTCTTGGTTACTACTGTTTTAAATTAAAGTGCTTCATGCAATGGGTCCGAAGTGATGAAGAGTTAATGTTCTTGCTGTTAAAGAGGACACTGGTCAAATGTCCAGAGGATGCCTGCAGGTCAAGAGTTCATCATGTCCACCAAAGGTCGAGTTCAATATATCAACACAAGGTCAAGAGTTCACGTGATTCAGCATTATGTACAGTGATCACACACAAATAATTACGCATACGCACAGACTGACGGAAACATATTGCACTCAACAGCGACCAATCACAACAAGAAAAAAAAAGTGTTCACAGATCTTTGAGCAGTTCGTGTCTCAACTTCTGAACTCATGGAACATGGGCGCTATATTGTTTCAATGCCATGTTCAAACAAAAAACTTCTATCTGGGATACAATTCTAGTTGCAGATCCAGCGGTTCCTGTGTCATTGAACAGTTGCCTCCCCTTTGGACTTAAATGTCAAGGTCACCATCAACAGTCAGCATGGTTGCAGAACCCTGCCATCATCCACAATTTTTGTTACCCAGCCGGATGGGCTTATATCTGCTGGATGGGCTTATATCTAAGCATGTGATGATACGGTGTGGGTGGGTGGGTGGTGTATTGGATGGAATCTGCACTGTCAGTGAAGAAAAATGACCACAGGATTAAAATAAGCCGGCGTCCCCTTTGAAGAAAAAGTTAGGCAGCTAGCAGTTGGTGAGTATATATGTGGATTTCTGTGCTTTACTCTCGGGACTGATAAAACAGGATGTAGCCGGACTCGGAGTTTTTCTGCATGTCGGATGGAATCCCGTAAAACTCCTCAATTTGACTGGCATCAATTTTCTGGAAATATAAGAATGTCGGAATTGTTACTTTTGATTATTGATAAAATAACACCTTGTGAATAATTACATCATAGAGCAGTAGAATATCAACCAGTACAATGAGAAACAGTTGTTTGATTTCAACATATTTTATTGACACAAATTCAACAGGATCAGACAAAGTTGAAACACGTATCTATGTCCTCTCCTTAAACAGTTCTTTAAGTCGGAGGCACAGATGATTACAAAATTTGGTTGAATTAGTGCTTTACGTCGCAGCGAAAATATTTCACCCATATGAAACACACTGTAATGCCCCTATATATTATGAGTTTGGAAAAATTATTTACTAAAATATTAAAATAATTATTTACTAAAAAAACATATTTATTTTTTTCAAATACAAACATTGAAAGATTAAAAATGTACATTTATTTACACAATTATTGCTATTGTTTCTATTATGCTACACATTGTTAGATATTGCCATTACTAACAGAAGAGTAGTCTCCACATTCAGAAGCAATTAACAAACACATTCATAGTGGCAGTCAATACTCACATCAACGATATCATCATCAAACAGGAGCCAGAAGCCATGACTTTTGACGATGCTGATGTAGTGACCCCGATTGGGCCCGCTCCCACAATGCACCACTACCGCTACAAGATCATACATACGCTCAGGGTTACACGCATCATCAGACTGCAAGAAACAGATCAAAAATGAACCTGAAAAGCTTCTGCATTGAACATCCTAATTAAATTGGATCAGCAACATAAAGGCTGCCACACACAAGATTAAACTGACATTAACGCTCTCCATGCTGAAGGCAACAGGAAATACCCTGTGCTAATCCAGCAGGAAGAGGATTAACGCACTTGCGTCCAGCAAAGTTTCGCCTCACATTAGCGAAACTTACTATAGCAAGTTACTTAATAAAATATCACATGATTTCTTAAGTCAAATAGAAGGCTGCATTATGTGAGTATGCATGCGCATTGAAGAAACAACATTAGTAAGTTACTTCTGTTTGTCGCACATGAGAGTAAGTTGTCATTCTTGTCAAGATTTATTAAACACAACAGACATTTTACTTAGTCACGAATGAAAAAATAATTAATAAAATTTCGTTGCACATGGAAGAAACTTGGTGGTGTGTGGTGGTGGCCTTTTCATAACATTGTAGATATTTGTCATTGGTGGAAGAAAATACATTTAGAACTATGATACAAAATGACATACCGTGTTAAATAATCGCAACTCCAATGGAAAAACAACTCGGTAGGAAACTTTGATATATCTGTTATATTGTTCCATGTATTTGAACCTCTTCAAGTGTAAAGCTAAAATCTGTGGCAATTTCTTCACACGCATCCTGAAAGCAATAGACCATGTCAATAATATATAATTTAACAAAGCCTTCGAGATATTCAGTCTGCTGGGTTTTTTCACTTACATCACAGCATGTCAGTTGATGGCATGAGGAAAAATCGTACTCAAAAAGTTTCGTAAACTCAGGGCTAAATGTTAGATATATTGAATATAGTTTTTAAAAATAAGACTTTTGTGTTAAATGTTTCATAAATATATTACTATTGTGATAGAAATTTGAGGTACAGTTTCTGTGTTAGCCATATAATGTACAGTTTCTCAAATATATGACATTTAGGTTTAGACAGTTTCTGTGTCCGATATTAAATGTATGTTATTTCTCTATCAGGGGTGTGTTCAGGCTGCTCTACATTTCTCTACACTACACTGAGCTACTTTTCTACAAGGTAGTGGCTGGCTGGCAAAACACTATGGGATCCAAACCCATAGTGAAAAGTAGTACTACATGGTACTAAATATGCTGGCTAAATGGCTTCAGTAGAATAGCACTACATAGTACAATGTAGTGGAAAGTAGTGCAGCCTGAACACAGACCAGATATGGTAAAACACTATGGGATATAGTGACATAATGAAAAGTAGTACTACATATGCTGGCTTAATGGCTTCAGTAGAATAGCACTACATAGTACAATGCAGTGAAATGTAGTGCAGTCTGAACGCACCCCAGATATGGTACGTACCGTTTCTGTGCCTCCTGCTTACTGCAGCACACTTCACAGTAATATTTGTGCTCCGCACACAGGGTCTCGGTGTTACTGAAGCCTCGTAAACAGTGAGTGATGGACGTATTCTGTTCCACATCCACTGACAAATCCAGGAAATCTTCGTCCTTACTGCTCACCTAGCAAGAAAAATAATGGATATTTATATTGCACCAAATATATGCTCAAAAGTAGTAATAAAATTTACAGGGATTAGAATGGGAAATTATGTTTTCATCTGAAAGGGCTGTAGGCCACAGCCAGGTTTACAAGAGCCTCAAAATCCATTGAAGATTTTTCATCCTTGAATTTATTGCAACTTTTTTGAGCATGTCATCATAATATAACAATTTGAAAATTAATCATTTAAGATTTTGTTGACTTGTACACTTCGCGATATAAAAAATTCAATGTACAATCTTAAAATTTCAAGTTACTATCTTGAAATACCCTCCAACCACTTACTGTTTCACAGTTGAGACACCTCGTTTCATTAGTCAGCGTCCCCTGGAAGATCTCATGGACCCACGTGGGTTCCTGTTTGACCTTGTTGTCTATGCTCCCTCCGGATGATGTCATACTGTTCTTGTTCTTGTTTCCCTGTTTCTCTGCTGAAAACAGATCGAAATGTTTTGGCAAACAAATAAGAACAAGCTTTACAGCATATTCTCTAATGATTAAAAATGTTTTGTGCTTTGATAATGACAACAATACGGTAATAATAACAATGTCCACTCATAATCATCCTTGCACCACAGGGGTACTTAATTCTGTTCAGGAGTCACTTGATGTGGTAACCCTGGCACACATCTATAGAGGAACTTGCACAAACAGTTTAGGAGCTATAAATAGAACAATGATAACAATCATTTCATTGGGAAATGATTTCATTGGTTGGCTGTTAGCACAAGTTTCCCTCTAGATGTGTGCCAGGGGTACCACAGAAGTGAGTCCTCAACAGAATTAAGTACTGCTGTGGTGCAAGGATGACTTATAATGAGATATATATCCACTCTCGAAAACATGCTCAAAGTAATTATTATTAACCCAGTCAATGTGCACTATTTTCATTTTCTCAACTCCCTGGGGATAATACAAACCAAGCTGCCATTTCAGGCACTAGAAGGTTAACATTCACAATTCCATCTCATCCTACCAGGTACCCATTCACAGCTGGGTGGACTGGAGTACTGGATCTAAGCACTTTGCTTAAGTGCTACATGATGGCATAAGCTAGGCTCGAACCTGCGACTACCTATAGACCACTGATGTTTAGCCCTCTCCCTGCTGGATTAAGCACAGACAGGGCATCTCCGGCTGCCCAGCATGGAGAGGGTTAATTAGTTGGCACAGTTGTTCTACTTGGTTACCTTGAACTAGATCAGCGACCGTATTGAGCAGATAGTTCAAGAACTCATGAGCATCTTGCTGCATGTAGTTGTCAAATTGTTCTGGAAAAAATAAAAATAAACAAGATGTTCTAATAATTACTATTATTACTATTCTACCTACAGACCAAGGCAGATATGCCTTCTCATTGGGACCACTGTCTCTAATATTGACAAGCTTTGAGAAAGTAAATACAATTTATGAAGGAGAGCTATTTTTCAATGTCCATGAATTGTTGAATATTGTATCTCAATTTAAACTTGAAGAGTAATTACCTTTTTCTTTTCTTTGATTGGGGTTTTAAGTCGCTTTCAAGATTCTTTCACTTATATCACAACTTAGTTTTAGGGCAGGAGGAAACCCGCAACATCCGTAGCACTGAATGTTGCAGTAAACCTGTGAGCACCAGCTGGTACTGACATGACCAAGGATGATAACTGCATTGCCACTCTACAGACATCGCATCCGAAAGGTAACTTTCGCGAACATTGATGCCGAGCCCCAGGGGCGGGATTTCAACCTGGAACCTTGGCTCCAAAGTCCAACTGTTCTTCTACAACTGCGCTACCACCCGCCCTGATTAATAAACCTAATTTAAATCTAACCTATAAATGTATGAATGTATTTATGAATAGAAATAAAATTTAAAAAACATTACCAAACTAAGGTTTTGTGAATGAAATGTCATGTCATTGAAGTCCGATGTCATGACATTAACATCCAATGCCAAGACATTAATCTATGTCATGACATTTATATCCAACATCATGACAATTATATTCAACATCATGAAAATTACATAACTAAACATTACCCCCTACCATTCATTTTTCGTTAAAATCGAACACAACCCTGTATGTGGACCAGTTCAAGATGTTATAGACACATCTCATCCACTCTATAATTCCAATGCCTCTAGACACACATCAGAACTTTTACTCATTTTCCCACGCAAGTATTGAAATAACCTGATAATCAAATTCTCATAAATTAGAAAAAATTCAAAACGTAAAACACACATCTCAGTAATAGACTTTTCAGAATCTTTACCATTTTCTTTCCGTAAGCGCGTAATGAACTTTTTGGGTGCGATGGTGCCGACTTTCTTCTTCTGCGTGGCGATGCTGTAGAAGAGGTCGGCCAGACAGGTCAGTAGTGTCTCCTTCTTCTGGCTCTTCTGGTGCTGTTTGAACTGTAGCACCTTTTCTCGGAATGGCCGGCAGAAATACAGAGCTTGCAGCACAGAGTTACAATAACACGTGTTCCCAAACTGAAACACCATGGAATAAATTTTAAAAAATTATTTTGTTCAAATTTGTTCGTATTTTTTACGTAAGAACAATTGCCTGCCAGTTGTTGTTCATGTTCAATGATGGGTTACAGTATATACTAACATGTTACCAAACTGAAATAACAGAATAAAAGTCATTTTATTTTGTTCAAATTTGTCTTTATTTCATGCAATGGCATAGTTATTTGATTCACATATTAATTTCCAATATATTACATTAGACTTTTGAGTTTGTAACTTTTGTTTCTACTAAAATCATCACATTATAACATCATGGTGATTGATACAGGTTTAATCATAGAGGCAACATCATACTTGCAAGTATTTTATATATCGTTTTATATTATTTTTTAAAAGAAATTCTAAATAATTTTAATAGTTAATATGAAAAAAAAAAATCTATCGAACTGTAATATACTGTATCACCAATACAAAGGTCTTTCCCAACAGTGCTCTGTTCTAAATATAGACTATTCAGCACGGACCTCGGAGAGAACCATCTCTGCACTCGAGTCGGAGGTAGTCCAGTGTAGGCCTGTGTCAGGTCTCTTTTATCAGTGGAGGAAACGGACGGTTTTAGTCCAGGGGGGGTAGGACGAAATTTAGGTCCTGTATACTGCCCAATCACAGATAAAACCCAAACTCAAGAGTGGTAAGATGTCGATTCAATCATCATGCACATGTCGATCACGAGATTAACAATAACAGTTCACATCAACCACTGAGAAATAAAATCACTGCTGTCAATATTATTCTCCGTCATGGATCAACATCCACTTGTTTATAGATTAACCAGAGAGACATTGTAATGTATTGTGAGAACAATTGTTGTTCTTACGCTGTAATTTAACCAGCTGGCAGAAGAAAAAAAACACTACCAATGTGAATGCATATCTTGGTTTCTGTGCGGGGGATCTGTGTGCACTGAAAAGCCTGTGTCATCACAATTTCCGGCACGGCCGCCCTTTTGATGTCTTTGGATAGGAAATAAATATATTTCTTGATGACTGAAAAGTATCTCACATGTTGGGGAAAGATTTTTCTTTCAGAATATGCAATAACCTAGATAGTGACCATTATTCCCTATGTAAGTATGATCTTGCCTCTTTAATACCATTGTTTTTCAAGTATCAACAGTGATTTGTTTGTGATGGGATGGGAACATATAACATACATCTAAGACCCATGTGTTACAGCTGATACAATTAACATCAATGGCAGCAATTTGTACAGTATCCAACAAATATTGCACTCATTCCATACCCCAGATGTAAAATGAAACAGTCACATTACATAAAAATAAATGATACACATGTTAATTGTAGAATTACTATGTGAATATGGAAATAAATGATCATCCATGAGCTAAAATGCTGAACAAAAGGTTGCACTGTATAAAACTACATGATCCATATACAATTAATACATGTTAATAGAAGTCAGCAGTGCTCACCCATAGGCATTAATAAAATAAGTCTAATTAGTCCCATCATTGGTATTGCTTACATTGACGAGGCCGAAATAATGTTCGTTAGCAGGGAACTGCTCGGATCCAATCTCCTTCTCCAACTGGGATGCGTTCGCTCCCTAGAACAAAATTATATCACATTGCACATGTTGCAGATATGAGTCTGTATCGCCCGACACTGGTTTCAACCGCAGATAAATCACCAGTAAAAAATCAACCAACGTGGGAGCACCATTGAAACAGGACCAGGCAGGGCTCTACATTAACCCTTTGAAGCACCTGTCCCTGTGTCCTGTCAGACATGAAACTACTTGCCCTGTAAGTTAAGGGCTTGTTAATCTGGGCTATTTCACATGTTCGCCTGTGGATGATACCTGTCCCGTGCAGGTGGACAATCCTTACTGTCGAGCCCTGCTAGGATGACCCTGGGATTCGAACTTGAATTGCGAGTCCAACATTCTACTGACTTAACCAGTATGAGCAATTTATATATCATACAGCTACACCATATAGTAGTTATTATTTCAATCTATAATTTTTTTCCACAGGCATCATGATGGGAAGCGCCAATTGGTATGTGGTGAACTCGTATCAAAAACATATTTGTATGGACACAAAACTCATAAAGAAAACAAACTTGTATGGAAACAAAATTAAATTGTATGGAAATTTATATAAACATGGTACATGCAGGCATACTGGGATATTTCTTTTTAAATTGGTATAATAGATATGATAATTTCATACTTTGGACAATTTTAACTTGTTGTCAAGTCAAATGATTGTAATCAAAACATGTTCAGAATGAGGCCTGGATACCCGAGACTGGATGTCTAGACCATTCACGAGTTTTCAACATATATCATTGCTTACCTTCAAACCTTGATGATTTGTGTTTCTTGCACTTGCCTAAAATATCTATGCTACTAAATATTTCAGCAAAGGTAGAGATCAGAGACACCTCTATTTGACCAATTTGCTTGGGTCAGGAATAAGGTTACGGTTAGCACAAACATATAGATTAGCATCTACATAATCATTGTTTTTGTGATGATCTCTTTTATTCACAGTAATATCCAGGCTGTTCCATCAGCTGTCCACCCACTGTTCCATAACTTCTGATCTGATCAAAACAGTACATCACTACATAACGTAATACAGAGTAATTACCTCAAAAACTGTTATCATAATTGATTTATTTGGTTGCAAAATTTATGCCTACATGTCTGTGGAATCATGAAATACATTTTGCAACAGAGATTCTGACAGATTAAGTAATAAAATCGACAGGGCCCTTGATCTCCACCTGTGCCAATCTTTTGCCACTTGCAAAACCACAGGTATCGCCTGATCACATAAGCTGACGCATTGCATTGATATCGTAGTTATTCAAAGTATGGATATATCAGTTCGCAATTTTGTTAATGCCTGTGAGGTTGTGTTCCATATGAGTTTGGATTTCCATGAGTTCACCAGTGTTTTGTTTTTTCTTGTCAAGTAAAACTAAAAAGGCAATTAAATCTTTTACATAATAAAACACTGAAAGAAGGACAACCTATATGCACCAAATAATTAGGCATGAATTGGAAGTTAGAACGAGCTTGGTAAGAATATATTTCATTCCAAATAACCTAGCTGATGTCTTCAGGACAGATTTGACTCTTGACTTGTAAGAGTGAAGATTTAATTTGAAGATCCAAGACTCAATCACAGAACGGAAATGTCCAAAGTTTTAATGAAAACCGTATTACAACAAGCACGATGCAAAACTTACCATGTCTCTCGCCGTACAGCAAGAGCTGAAATTATTCGTGAGAGTCGTTATGATTGCAGTTTTATTCACACACGCGAATAAAGTTCATGTTTTTCATCCTTCATGATGACAAGCCGCCATATTGTTTTGGTCAGGTGAATTGTGGGTAAATGAGATTCATTACATCCCGATATCATTATTTTATTTACTACACGATTTCTCAATCCTAAGTACATCAATATGTAAAGATATATATACCTTTGCATAAACTAATATGGTATTAATATTGTGATGTAAAATAACGTATATATTGTCATCTCGCAAAAACTCACGAGATTTCTTTTCCTGTCCGGCCATTTCTAAGAGCAGGTGCTTGTTCTTTCCTTTCGCAGAAATAAAGTGTTTAGTTATCTTTCACAGTATTCCACATTCACATACAACACACCATTTACCGGACAATATATTCCACTTACACTTAGTACTGATTTAATTCCATTCGATTGAGTAGAAGTTAATGAAATAGAATGAAAAGGAACATCCACGTGTTTTGCTTGTAGTATAAAAGGTCTCTTGTTTTCGTGTTAATTCTAGCGGATGCTCTCGAACTGAATTATTGCAGTCAGAATTACATGAATTACGTGCTGATGTAATTACCTATCTATATGCAGGCCTGAAAGGAATATTGCTTATTATGTCAGACTAGTGGGCCATGCTTATTTCCAAGTTTTATTCTTGAAACACTGCAAAATTGCTTTCATTTAACACTGATGTCACTTGTCAGTTGTCTTAAAATTGGTATTGAATAAATATAGGTTATTCTGTTATTACTTCATATATGTCTATAGGCCATGTTTGGGTAGTGTCATTCCTACACTAATGTAAACAAGGTTACATTTAGCATTGTGAGAAAAGGCCTGGGCTAGCAGGCTAGTGTTAATTTCTATCTCTGATGTAATATATTTTGTTTGGGATGTTGTTACAGGTCCAACAATGACGAACACAAAAGGTTATAGGCGCGGTACGCGCTACATGTTCTCGAAGAAATTCAGAACACGTGGTGTTATTCCATTGTCCACGTATATGAAAGTATACAAGAGGGGTGATATTGTCGATATTAAGGTACGCAACTTTGAAATAATTGCCATCTTCGTGGAACTAAACTGACAAGCCATGATACACGTGGAAGAATCTGGAAAACGTCTGTAAACCCCAATTAAAAAATAAATATAAAATGAACAGTGAGTGAACGTGATCCCAAAGTGAACTTTCTAATATGCGCTAAATTAAAAAAATTCTTATTTGCAGCATATTTATTTGTATCCTGTTAATTTCAGGGAGATGGAGCAGTACAGAGGGGTATGCCTCACAAATTTTACCATGGTAAAACTGGACGCGTGTTCAACGTGACTCCTCACGCTCTCGGTGTCATTGTAAACAAGAAAGTCGGGTACGAATCTAGCTGCTGTTACTAAATATGTTTAGAATGAAATTATTATGTGGGCGGGTGGTAGCACAGTGGTAAAACAGTTGGACTTTGGAGCCAAAGGTTCCAGGTTGAAATCCCGCCCGGGGGGCCCGGCATCAATGTTCGTGAAAGTTACCTTTCTGATGCAATATTGATAGGATGCGATGTCTGTAAAGTGGCAATGCAGTTATCATCCTTGGACTTGTCAGTACTAGCCAGTGTTCGCAGGTTTACTGCAACATTCAGCGCTACGGATGTTGAGGGTTTCCTCCTGCCCTAAACTGACAAGTCGTGATGTATGTGAAAGAATCTTGAAAGCGACTCTAAACCCCAATTAAAAAATAAGTAAAATAAAAATTATGTGGTATTGCTATCGTTTATCTGAAATGTTTGATCCTTTATTGTATTGATTTAAGTGTATAGAACCAGCTCCATGGCGTAATGGTTAGAAGGTCGCCGCTTTGATCCCCGGTCACGTCGTACCAAAAGACATTAATGGATAGTACTTGTTTCCCTACTCGACTTTGTCACGTTTGGGTGAAAGATTCCCACTGTGATGTAAAACAATAATTCACTCGCTCTAACATACTAGTCATCGCAAACAGTTGAGTTATTCCTGCAGCAATGTAAAGCGAAATAGCGGTCTATGAAAATATTAAAATCTGACATGAATTTCTCGATGCCTTCTAGAAATCGCATCATCCCCAAGAGAATCAACGTCCGAGTGGAGCATGTAAAGCACTCCAACTGCCGTCTGGACTTTTTGAAGCGAGTAGCCACCAACGACAAAGCCAAGCGAGAATCCAAGGCCACAGGTATCCGAATCGACTCCAAGAGACAGGTAATTAGGCCACTCTCCCAGTCGTATGAATTTACAGGCATGGCAGTTTTCCACAGAAGTTGGCTATTTTATTTGGCATGGGGGCCAATTTATTTGGCCTGGAGCAACATTCAGTGCTACAGATGTTGCAGGTTTCCTCCTGCCCTAAACTGACAAGCCCTGATAATAGTTAAAGAATATGTTGCACATTTAAGAGAGCGTATAAAAACATGATACATATGTAGACAAGTAAACAAAACAAAACAACACATTGTTACAGTTGGCAATATTCACGGTAGTGATGCAATTAATTTTTAATATTTTTTTTAATGCCTCGTTTCAGCCCAAGCAGCCTAGGAAAGCTCACTTCGTAAGGACGCGTTACAACAAGCCCCAGGTTGTGGAGCCCATCCCATACGAGATTATGGCCTAAATGTATCTAGAGTGGGGACATTAAAAAAATATTTAAAATCCTTTATTTGTTTTGTACTAAATGAAGCGAATATCTGAAATATCTATGTATAATTGTTGAGTACGATAATTTGTGACCAAGTTTATCTGATGATGCTTTGGTGTAATACACAGACTTTGGGATGGATCACAAATCTACATCCAGGAATGGCAATTTTCCGCTGAAATCCACTGATTTATTTGTCCAGGGCCCGATTTATTAACCCTGGACATAGCTTGGTGCCTGCATCCCCCAGGCTTATTGAAATTGTCTTGCCATGCCTGTACATCATAGACACATGACTGATACCTAGATTTTGGTGGCTTTGACCCAAGGTTACTAAACTTACGAGTATAATTTAATGCTAACCTTGAAATATTTTTTTTCACAAATCCTTGTACAAAATTGGGCGAGTTACCTGCTGGGACATAAATTTGAGCTTGAACATGAAATTGTATTCAAAACCTTTCATAACATCGGGAATCGGGACCTAATTTGCTGATGTAGGCTGGATATCTAGCCAATGTAGGCCATTTTTTTACAACTGGGAACTAAAGTAGTAAGACGTAGAAGCCCAAGGTCTTGAGTCCATGTTTCCAGCAATGACTGCAAATACCTTCATCCTGAATGGTTTTTATCCAAATTTGATGCTCAGGGTTTATATCTACCCAAAGATTACCTGCTACACGTATCTGGTATTTTTGTCCATTTAAATGTATTGGAATATTTTACGTGTATGAAATCCGCATTTTTGGAGAAAACGAAGCTCGTATAAAAGAACCAAGGAATATAGTGAAGGAGGCGGCATTAAAATCTAGCTTTAAACGCATACAATCACATTAAGTTATCGTTTTGGACCGAATGTGGAGTTCAAAATTGTCAATTTTCTATAGTCTAATAGACAAGGGGGATAACTCTGATCATTGAACATTTTAAAATTAATAAAATATGAAAATATTGAAAACCAGTGGGATATGCGGAGGATGTAGCTGGTTACCCAATATACTTGCGTAGACGCATCAAATGTACATACTTTCATGTAAAAATACGTTTGACCATGAAACATGTGTAAACAAACCCGTGATTGTATGCCTTTAATGTATACCGTATATAATTTAACATAATTTGACAGACCGCTTATCTGACGTAGATCGATGGTTTGAGCCACAACAACCAAGTTTATAGGTATTTGTTCTACTCCTTGGCGCTCAGCGGTAATTGGTGAACCAAAGATTGGTCGGCTCTATCTGCAGTATCATCTTTGGTTTCTTCAGTACTGTCTGATTTGTGGGTCTTATTGTAAAACATGTAAAATGGTTTCCACCTCAAATCGTTGCGAGATGGCTGGACATTTCCAGGTCGCACGAACACAAGGATAAACGACACACTTCAGGTATGTTAAAAGGGTCGATGATTAGCCTACTATTGGAGTGACTGATAGTTGCATTTGTACCAGTTATACAAAGCCTGTGTCTATACTACAATAAAAATGTGTTTTAAGTAGCATTCATAGAGAATCTCATGCGTGGTCATATAATACTAAATTTATTAAACGAGTTGGCAAAAATTATACATATTATGCGAGGCTGTGCCAACAAGTTTAATAAATTCAGTAATATATGAACACGAATGTGAGATTTACATAACTGTAGAAACTATTGTAACTTTCAGTCACAAACACTATATATCTTGGGAACTGGGTTAAAGCACGCGGACAAAATATAGTTACATGTAAATGTGTAAATATTTATAAATGTGTTTGCATATTTAATTGAAGAAATCTTTTAACTTTATATTCGACAAATTAAGTCCCAAGAAGA